>JAWPHD010001997.1:0-280873 GCA_037043455.1 Cyrtodaria siliqua | reverse complement strand
TGACAGGCATTGTTTAACTATTAAATATTTTTGTAGATGAAATTTATACAAACCATTCTTTATTTTCTGGTTGTGATGCCAGGCATTGTTTAACTATTAAATATTTTAGTAGATGAAATTTATACAAACCATTCTTTATTGTCAGGTTGTGATGCCAGGAATTGTTTAACTATAGATGCCAGGAATTGTTTAACTATAGATATTTTAGTAGATTAAATTTATACAAATCATTCTTTATTGTCAGGTTGCGATTCCAGACATTGTTTAACTATAGATATTTTAGTAGATGAAATTTATACAAACCATTATTGTCTGGTTGTGATGCCAGACATTGTTTAACTATAGATATTTTAGTAGATGAAATTTATATAAACCATTCTTTATTGTCAGGTTGCGATGCCAGACATTGTTGCAGCAAGTAAGAATGCTGACATTCTTGTGTTCGTCCTACCCCATCAGTTTGTGAGGGGCGTATGTAAAACGATGCAAGAATACATTAAGGACACATCCATTGCTGTTTCACTTATCAAGGTTAGTATACATTTATATATATAGTGAGGTAGGCAGTTCAGGGTTTGAAATGTTTTTGTAGATGCCAGATCAGTACATCAATGCCAGATTAGTACATCAATGGCTGAGATGTATAGAATGTAGTTATGGTACCTCAGTAAAGGTTCCAAAATGCATGACCCACTGTACTAGATAGTGACTAGAATTCAGTACAATGGCATACAGTGTTTTTTTTAAGTAATTTGGAGCCGAAATTAGGCCCCATTCCCATCCTCAAAAAGCATGTTTTTCTCCCTTTTTTGAGAAAAAAAAATCCCCTAAAAAAAGAGAGAAAAAAGAAAATAGAATATTTTTTTTCTTCTTTTTTTTTAACTTTTAAATGTTGTTTCTTAGTAACATGTCCATCAAACACGTTCTTGATGTGAATTTAATATTAATGAAAGACTGAGACTTAATACATATAAAAAATACTATCTTTCTTCTTTATTTTAACGTTGTCAGAATTCCCCCTTTTCCCAATTCACATCAAATTTTTCCCCCTCTAAAGGGCCCCGACCCCTTCCCCAAAACGTTAAAAAAAACAATGGCATACAAATGTAGAAATGTCTCCATAACTGACATGGAATTGAAATCACAAAGTATTCCTTGTAAATATACGCCGTTTTGCTTTTTCGTAAATTGCTTTGTCGTATTTTAAAGTGCATGAAACGAATGCAGCATGTCTGTTTATACTATATTTGATAAAAATACAAGTCGTGTCCACATGACTGTGGTAAAGTATAGAAGTATTGGTATGTGTGTTTACCATTGTTTATGAACTTTTTATACACCCAGCACACAAAGAGTGGTCAGATATATATGTTTTTATTGTGTGTGTTTTAGGTTTACTGTCAGTTGGCCAGCTAACTAACTGTCTGTCGTCCATTAACCTTTTGACCTCAATCGCTCTAGCATCTTCATTTTGCATCTGATCCTTTCCAAATTTGGCCAGAGTAATCTCAGATGAGTTTAAAGGCCACCACTATCAAATAATAAACATCAGAGTTGTGACTTTTTATTATTGAAATAAATGCTATATTTTGCCATGTCAGCACTCTAGCACTTTCATTTTGTGTCCGATCCAGTTACCAAACTTAATATCAATGAAAGCTTGGACAAGTTTGAAAACCACCTTTATTGGAAAATAAACACCAGAGTTGTGGCACATGATTTAACTAAAAAATGTCTTAATTTAAATGAAAGCTCCATCAAGTTTGAAACCACTTATATATGATTATTAGCATCAAACGGCCCTTAACTTTATAAACAAATATGCATTATTATGCTTTGTCAACCCGTGTCAGCCTTAGTAAACTTCATTTTCCTCAGATCTAAATCAGATCATCTTGACCAAAAATAATATTGATGAAAGCTTGGACAAGTTCTAAAATCTCCTATATCGGAAAATAAATATGATTTTGTGCTCTATATATTTTGGCATGTGAATACTCTTGTTAGCCTATGGTTCCACTGGGGTTTAATTTTGTACTTGATGTCTAGTGTTGGTCCTAAGTAAAAATAAATAAAATAGAAATACAAAATGGCCACCATTACTTAAAATAGATTTTCAAAATTCAATTTTGTGGCGACTACTTGATGTGATTGATTTGAAATCTTTACTAAAATGACTAGCATGGCATGTTGTTGATTCACTTTTGATTCGACGTCAGCCATGGCAGCTAGACATAGTTGTGTATATATTTGTATATTCAGGGTTTTGACAAGACTCCAGATGGTAAATTCCTGATGATTTCCAAGATGATATCAGATATGCTGAGTATAGACTGTGCTGTATTGATGGGTGCCAACCTGGCTCATGAAGTGGCAGAGGAACAGTTCTGTGAAACTACTATAGGTTTGTTAACCCTAACCCTAGGTTTGTTAAGCCCATTTTACAATTGTTTCTATATATTAGGTGTCGTCAGAGAAGTTTTGGAACCTGTGCAAAGATTGACGGCCTAAACATTGCAACAGAGCCCATAATTTTCAGAACCCATGACCGAGAATAATATGTCAAACTTTCACGTCAAGCTCACATCTCAGCAGCCTTCACGGAAAACATTTTGCGCTACTAGTCCGTCGGGCATGTGACTTGCAAAAATTGACCTGCCCAAACACATTTCTACTGACCCAAATTTTTTAGTGTAATTTGAGTGTTATTTCTTTACAAATATGTATGTTGTCACAGAAAGTTACATTTTCTATACAGTAGAATAGTACTACAAATAATTACATAAAATAAAGAACTTGATTGTTTTGACACTTTATTTTTGGTCATGGGTTCTGAAAATTATGGGTTCTGTTTATTTTATAAACTTTTTTGACTCACTAATGTCTGCATTTTATTTTTGTCAGCCGGTCTTTTTCTGCCGAGTTTCGCTTCTTCGAAATAACAGTCTCATTCAAATCATATTCTAATTACGCTTTGATACTCTCCGTTATAGGATCTGACAACACTGCCATGGAGGTCACGTCAGATCGACCTTTCATCTAACCAATATTCATGAGAAGATCAACTAAATTCAACCAATGAAATTGCACGTTTCATATGCACTTCAGATGATGTTAGAGTGAACTGAACAAACGAAAATCCACATAAAACAAATATATCTATATCCGAAAAAAAGATAAAGTCTTCGTGATACTTATTCATCAAACTTTCAATTTATACTCATCATGACAAAATCGACATGGCCATACTAAAATATAAAGGTCATGGTCACACTGAAGGTCATTATATGGGTTAAATACTCCTTTTTTCTACACGAAAACTTAACGTTAGCTATAACTTTCTCATTTCTTGATATTTCTTCATCAAACATTCAGTATATACTCATCATGACAATGTAGACATGATCATACTCAAATATAAAGGTCAAGATCACACTGAAGGTCCTTATATGGTTTAAATACTTTCTTTTTTTTCTTCACGAAAACTTAATATTGGCTATAACTTTCTGATTTCTTGATATTTCTTCATCAATCTTTCAATATATACTCATCATGACAACATCGACATGACATACTAAAATGTAAAGGTCAAGGTCATTATATGGGTTAAATACTCAATTTTTTCTACACAAAAACTTAACATTGGCTATAACGTTCTCATTTCTTGAATTTTCTGCATCAAACTTTCACTATATACTTATCATGACAACATCGACATGGCCATACTAAAATATAAAGGTCAAGGTCACACTAAAAGTCTTCACGTAAACTTAACTTTGGCTATAACTTTCTCATTTCTTCATCAAACTTTGTCCAGGTCATTCATCTGGGTCCAAAAAACCTTGTTATACTGACAAAGCGCTGACAGGCGACACACATGTTCCACGGAACACCCGTCTAGTTTCTTATCAATTACACATTGTCATTGGCGTGTCTTCTTAGACAATTTTCAAAGAAACTTGACACATGTATTCTCTGTCATAAAAGAAACTCAGACAAGATCCATAACTGTTATACGTTTAACATGTTTAAGCAGAATTATTCCACTTTTTATCTTGAAATAACTTAGAATTTTCCTTTAAAGATTAAAATGTAAATTCTGTTATGCAATTAAACATAATTTTGCACCTTTAAAGTTTTTCAACTTAGTTTTACAGTAATAATTCAAGGCCGCAAAAGTTGAGTGTGTTGCCCTCCAAAGCTCTTGTTTTAGTTTAACTCTGTTTCCTGTTATTACATGTTTGTTTATTCAGGTTGTAAGAATGAAGAACAGGGTTTACTGCTGAAGCAGATTTTTGAGAAACCGTACTTCAGATGTTCTATTGTCACAGATATAAATACTGTGGAGATGTGTGGTGCTTTAAAGGTACATTTATACAAAAGCATGATTTTTAGCTCTACTGATCAAAGATCAGCAGAGCTTATGCCGTGGTGTGGCGTCCGTCCGTAAACTTTTCTGTCCGTGACTACTCCTCTGAAACTACAGAATGGATTT
The DNA here is from genome assembly GCA_037043455.1 of Cyrtodaria siliqua. Taxonomy (NCBI): domain Eukaryota; kingdom Metazoa; phylum Mollusca; class Bivalvia; order Adapedonta; family Hiatellidae; genus Cyrtodaria; species Cyrtodaria siliqua. The sequence goes on along the minus strand of JAWPHD010001997.1, from coordinate 276,378 downwards.
TCATGAAACTTTACAGAAATGTTGCCCATGAAGTCTAGTTGATTCTAGCAAAAATTCATGTTGATGTGAAATCCAAGATGGCCACCACATCTAAAAATAGATTTTTAAAAAACAAGTTTGTAGGCGACTACTTCTTGAAAACTCTAAGTGATATTGATATGGGACTTTTTCTAAAATGGTCAGGATGGCCGCCACAGCTAAAAATAGATTTTCAAAAAACAAGTTTGTAGCGAGTACTTCTTGAAAACTATAAGTGATATTGATATGCATTTTTTCCTTAAATGATCAGTACGACATGATGTTGATCCTTGTCGAAAATTATTTTGATTCGACGTTAAACATGGCTGCAGCGGCCATCTTTGTTTACATAGAGTTATATAATGAAAACTTGTAGCGACTACTCCTCTGAAACTACTTAATGGATTTTCATGAAACTTCACACAAATGTTGCTATTGATGTCTTATTGATCCTAGCAAAACTTCAGGTCGGCCGGAAATTCAAGATGGCCACCACGGCTAAAAATAGATTTTCAAAAAACAAGTTTGTAGTGACTACTTCTTGAAAACTATAAGTGGTATTGATATGGGACTTTTTCTAAAATGATCAGCATGACATGATGTTGGTCCTTGTCGAAAATTGTTTTGATTTGATGTTTAACATGGCTGTCAGTGGCCATCTTTGTTTACATAGAGTTATCCAGTAAAAACTTGTAGCGACTACTCCTCTGTAACTACTCAACAGATTTTCATGAAACTTCACAGGAATGTTGCTCTTGATGTCTAATTGATCCTAGCAAAATTTCAGGTCGGCCGGAAATTCAAGATGCCGCCATGGCTAAAAACAGATTTTTAAAAAAGAAGTTTGTAGCGACTACTTCTTGAAAACTATAAGTGATATTGATATGCATCTTTTCCTAAAATGGTCAGTATGACATGATGTTGATCCTTGTGGAAAATTATTTTGATTCAACGTTAAACATGGCTGCCAGCGGCCATCTTTGTTTAGATAGAGTTATATAATGAAAACCTGTAGCGACTACTCCTCTGAAACTACTTGACGGATTTTCATGAAACTTCACAGGAATGCTGATCTAGCTATCAAAAACCTGTCAGTAGAGCTTCAAGGTCATTGACCTCTTGTTGTATTTCTTTTAGATATTCAGAGCTTATGCCGTGGTGCGCGTCCGTCATAGCGAAATTTATTTTGATTTGACATTAAACATGGCTGCGGGCATCTTTGTTTACATAGTAAAAGCTTGTAGCGACTACTCCTCTGAAACAACTTGACGGATTTTCATGAAATTTCACAGGAATGTTGTTTTTGATGTCTAGTTGATCCCAGCAAAATTTATGGTCGGCCGAAATTCAAGATGGCCGCCAAGGCTAAAAATAGCTTTTTTAAAACAAGTTTGTAGCGACTACTTCTTGAAAACTATATGTGATATTCATATGGGACTTTTTCTAAAATGATCAGGATGACATGATGTTGATCCTTGTCGAAAATTATTTTGATGTTAAACTTGGCCGCCAGTGGCCATCTTTGTTTACGTAGAATTATATAGTAAAAACTTGTAGAGACTAGGCCAAAAATAAAATTATGTTTGTTTCCCCTTCCCGACCGACCCACCGAAATTGCCGCGACCCGAATTATTTTTTCGACACTGGCGAACATTTTTTTTTTTTTTTTTTTTTTTTTTTTTGTCTTTAATGTGTCTTATAGGTAGCATGTATTCCAGTTTTGATCTCAAATAAAAGAAATGAAATAAAAAAAATATTTTACCTACCTACCTACCCAACCCTTTTTTTGCATGGGTCGGGAAGGGGAAACAAACATAATTTTATTTTTGGCCCTACTCCTCTGAAACTACTTGACGGATTTTCATGAAACTTCACAGGAATGTTGATCTTGATGTCTAATTAATCCCAGCAAAATTTTAGGTCGGCCGGAAATTCAAGATGGCTGCCATGGCTAAAAATAGATTTTTTGAAACTATGTGATATTCATATGGGACTTTTTCTAAAATGACATGACATGATCCTTGTCGAAAATTATTTTGATTCGACATTAAACATGGCCGCCAGTGACCATCTTTGTTTACATAGAGTTATATAGTAAAACTTTAGTAAAAAGCGACTACTCCTCTGAAACTGACTTGACGGATATTTATGAAACTTCACAGGAATGCTGATCAAGCTATCAAAACCTATCAGTAGAGCTTCACGATCATTGACCTCTTGTTATACGTTTTTATTCCCCCCCGCAATAAATGTGGTGCCTTTCAAAAATTAAAAAAAACATCTCTGTAGCAGTTACTAGTACAATGCCACATGTTTTTGATACTCGTGATTGCAGAGTGTCCCTTTAAGAAGTTGTAAAACTGTAATCTCAATTTAGAACTCTGCATTTTGGTATTTTGTCATTATGGTATTACCACATTTGTTTGCAGAACGTTGTTGGTATAGGAGCAGGCATCATCGATGGCATGAAAATGGGGCACAATACAAAGTCAGCAGTTCTACGGCTGGGCTTGATGGAAATGGTCAAGTTTGGTGAACTATTTATAGAAGGTAAGGTCAGGTTTGGAGAACTATTTATAGAAGGTAAGGTCAAGTTTGGTGAACTATTTATAGAAGGTAAGGTCAAATTTGGTGAACTATTTATAGAAGGTAAGGTCAAGTTTGGTGAACTATTTTAAAGAAGGTAAGGTCAAGTTTGGTAAACTATTTATAGAAGGTAAGGTCAAGTTTGGTGAACTATTTATAGAAGGTAAGGTCAAGTTTGGTGAACTATTTATAGAAGGTAAGGTCAAATTTGGTGAACTATTTATAGAAGGTAAGGTCAAGTTTGGTGAACTATTTATAGAAGGTAAGGTCAAGTTTGGTGAACTATTTATAGAAGGTAAGGTCAAGTTTGGTGAACTATTTATAGAAGGTAAGGTCAAGTTTGGTGAACTATTTATAGAAGGTAAGGTCAAGTTTGGTCAACTATTTATAGAAGGTAAGGTCAAGTTTGGTCAACTATTTATAGAAGGTGAGGTCAAATTTGGTGAAATACATAGGTAATTCAAGGATTGTAAACATGAAGATCTGATAATGGCCTGCCTGTGTGTAGAAAGACTTGATAAATTCACGCTAAATATTATTAAAGCTTACTATCGAGGCCAAATTTGAAAAAAGGTATTTTACATTAAACTTTGACAAAGTTATTGCCTTTGACATTAAACTTCTCATTTACATTGAATACATTTTAAAGGACTCAATGAATAGAAAATTAATTAGGTATACAGGATCTGCCGCGATAAACAGTTGCCCTATTCTTGCCCGTGAACCACACGGGGCATAACTTAAACTGAGAATCTTTATGAAGCTTGATATATACTTGTATATAGTTGCTTACTTGTGCCTATTGCTGTATACACACAGAACATTCTTATATTAGTATATATGATTATATATAACACCAGATGGACACAATGTAAATACTTTAAAGCTTTTGAAATATATTATTACAATAATGTTTTTGATGACTAGGTTGTCAGATGGAGACGTTCTTTGAGAGCTGTGGGATAGCAGATTTGGTAGCCACATGTCACGGGGGAAGAAACAGGACCTTGGGAGAAGCCGTTGTAACATCAGATAAGGTAGGTGTTACAGGGCAAAAACAGGACCCTGGGAGAGGCCATAGTAAAGTCTGATAAGGTAGGTGTCTTGGAGGCAAAAACACGATATATAAGGTAGGTGTCACGGGGGAAGAAATACAGCCCTGGGAGAGGCCGTCATTACGTTAAATAAGGTAGCTGTCACGGGGGAAGAAACAGGACCCTGGGAAAGGCCTTCATTACGTTCGATGAGTTAGGTGACATGGGGGAAGAAACAGGACCCTGGGAGAGGCCGTAATTACAATAGATAAGGTAGGTGTCACGGGGGAAGAAATACAGCCCTGGGAGAGGCCGTCATTGCGTTAAATAAGGTAGCTGTCAGGGGGAAGAAACAGGACCCTGGGAAAGGCCTTCATTACGTTCGATGAGGTAGGTGACACTGGGGAAGAAACAGGACCCTGGGAGAGGCCGTCATTACGTTAGATGAGGTAGGTGACACATGGGAAGAAATACAACCCTGGGAGAGGCCGTCATTTCGTTAGATGAGGTAGGTGACACGGGGAAGAAACTGGACCCTGGGAGAAGCCGTCAATATGATAGATGAGGTAGGTGAAACGGGGGAAGAAACAGGACCCTGTGAGAAACCGTCATTATGATAGATGAGGTAGGTGACACGGGGGAAGAAACAGGACCCTGGGAGAAGCCGTCATTATAATAGATGAGGTAGGTGACACGGGGGAAGAAACAGGACCCTGGGAGAAGCCATCATTATGATAGATGAGGTAGGTGACACGGGGAAGAAACAGGACTCTGGGAGAAACCATCATTATGATAGATGAGGTAGGTGACACGGGGGAAGAAACAGGACCCAGGGAGAGGCCGTCATTACATTAGATGAGGTAGGTGACACGGGTGCAGCAACAGGATCCTGAGAGAGACCTTCATTTCAGATAAAGTAGGTGTCACAGGGTAGAAATAGGACTCTGGGAGAAGCTGTCATTACGTAAGATGAGGGAGGTGTCATGGGGGAAGAAACAGGACACTGGGAGAGGCTGTCATTACGTTAGATGAGGGATGTGTTATGGGGGAAAAAAACAGTACCCTTATATAGGCCGTCATTACATTAGATAAGGTAGGTGTCAAGGGTCCAGCAACAAAACCCTGGGAGAAGCTGTCATTACGTTAGATAAGGTAGGTGTCACGGGGAAAGAAACAGGACCCTGGGAGGGAGAGGCCGTCATTACGTTAGATGAGGTAGGTGTCACGGGGAAAGAAACAGGACCCTGGGAGGGAGAGGCCGTCATTACGTTAGATAAGGTAAGTGTCACGGGGGAGGAAACATGACCCTGGGAGTGGTCGTTGTAAAGTCAGAAAGTCAGATTAGGTAGGTGTCATGGGGGCATAAACAGTGCCTTTTAAGGTGGAGTCAAAGAGTGTAATAAGGTACCGTATAACTACAACATCGCCACAATCTGTTTATATATAGGGAACAATTTAAGAAATTTTCACAAGAATCATTGTATTTTGACAACTTTTTATGTCCCGCAGTCGAAAGTGAAGCAGGTATATAAAGCTACACTTTTCTGTCCATCCCGTGACTGACAGTGCTAAAATGGAGCATTTTCTAGCTTCAGAAATGATCTCTTTACCTAACATAGTCTATTTAAAAAAACAATCAAATAAAGTCGGCAAAGGAATAAATTGAACTTTATATTTGGAATACAGTCAGCCCTGTATTAAGAGACCACTAAATGGAAGAGCAAAATGTTCTCTTATCACAGGTGGTATCTTATCACAAATGTTCTCTTATCACAGGTGGTATCTTATCACAAATGTTATCTTATCACAGGTGGTATCTCATCACAGGTGTTCTCTTATCACAGGTGGTATCTTCATACAGGTGCATTTTAATTTTAAAACTGCAATTTGGGACAGAAATGTTGGTTAGTTAATGCAGGTAGTCTCATAAAAGAGCATCTCTGGAGCAAGTTTGACTATTGTGTTGATCCTGTAAACAACCATTGCACACTTTATAATTTACAATAATCATTATCTTCATTTATAGCAAACGGTAAGATACCTGTTTGATTAACATGAAACAGTTTGTGTGTTTGGTTTGTATTTATAGAAATTAACACTCCTCATTGCATAAAGTCATAATTCAAAATAATCTTAGTAGACAATTGTTTTTCGAAGATCAGGTCAGTAAAAGATATTGTCTGCTGTTTCCTGACCAAAAGATTTATAGGTAGGCAGGTGAATTTGTCTTCCTTTTGAAGATGGCAAAATGATCTCACGAAATTTAAGAAAATATTATGAATAATGCAAAATCAAAAACACAATGATACAGATTTGTAGGGAAACAGCAAACCATACATATCTACATGTTCTTCATGTTTACATATTATAATTGAATTATCAGCTCATTAGGGCTATTCCATTAAAACATACCTACCTGGGACCCCAGGAAGGTACTTTCGAAATCAAACACCCACACATGGATACAAAATTGAGTTTAAAGAACCAAATTTCAGAAAATAGGATTAACTCAGAGATGTTTATTAAATTGCCTTCCTGGGGTCCCGGGTATGCGTTAATGGATTAGTCTTTAAAACATTAAATCCACATAAAAATGATTCTGCCTGGGTGATACGGGAATTTGTTCATTTTCCGTGTTTGATTTTTGCGTTGTAACTCACTTCTGTTCCATGTACCACCATGGAGCTTCATAATGTGTGTTGGTGGGTTGCTCTTGGAGTAAGGAAGTGTAAAATGTCCCAGGCTGAAAGTCAAGGTCACAGGGTCTCAAAGTAACAAAGAAAATAACTAAACAAGTCTACACACCTACATAAAACATAAGTAGGTTCCCAAAACAGAACAAATTTTGCTTACCACTAGAACACCTGACGAATGTTCAGATAGACAAAGAAAAACAATTTTTTTAATAACTGATGTGGGGTATCTGATGGATACTTGGTTTAAATTTTATAAAATATGCATGCTGGTTATCTTTTCTGTTATAGTTCTGTTTCTGTTCTATTATTATTATGTTGTTGTTGAGAGCAAGTAAGTATCGGCGACACACACAGATGTGAATGTTTAAAGGGAACATCATGTCATAACATCATGTCATAACACTTCTGAGGTGATCAACTGTGAGTTTAACATCAATTTAATAATGTGATGCTAACCTTAAAATACCATGAAGAACCACCCAGTGAAGTGTACAGATTGCAAACCATATTTATGAGATAAAATCTATTTCAATTATATTGCTAATACAAATTTGTAAGGTATAGCAAGGAGGTAAATACAATTTTAATAGTAAAACATGTTAATGAGTCCTTGTATTTCTATAATTATCTGAAGGCAGGTTAGGCAGAATTATATATTAAAAGACAATACAGCTCTCAAACACAAGAAATGTTATATGGTGCCCAGGGCTTTTTTTCATGATTTTTCATGATTTTGGGAACATGACCCGTACCCCTGGAATTGGGAACTTTAGCGCGATTTTTAATACAATTCGGAAAAATATAAAGTAAAGCATTCCTTTCATAATTATATCTTTAATCTTTGAACCTCAATCATTGGATTGGCACACAAAAAAAAAAAAAAAAGATTTTTTTTTAAAAAATTGGGATTTTTTTCCTCTTAATTGGGAAGAAAAGATATGTTTTGGCATTGGGAATATGACCGAATTATGGCTATAAAAACAGCCAAATAAAAAACCCTGGTGCCAAACAGAAATGAACATGCCAGGCTCATCCTTTTTAAATTTAGATAAACTATGAAGAATGCAGAATTGCTGTAAATTCAAAGATGTTCAACTTGTTAATATCTATAGATACTAGCTTATTAAACCCATCAGTATCAAGTACACTGTTTTTGGTTTCAGACGATCAGACAGCTGGAGAAGGAACTTCTACGGGGGCAGAGTTTCCAAGGGCCCCTAGTAGCTAAAGAGATCTACACCGTCCTGAATGACAAGGGTATGCTTGATAGGTGGGTTGATGATAAATAGAATATTCAATATATTTATGGTTGATGAATTCATTACTGGCAACCACGGTGGAGAAGGTAGGGTTATAAAAAGAAAACCTGGCAATCCTGAGGTCTGTTTTACAACTTTTCCTGCATCAAAACAAACCAAGTATCTACAAAAAATGTCTTATTTTGTTCTACCTAACCACTATTTTTAATTAGCTGATTTTCTGTCTCGACTGATCTAGACCATCAGAGCTTGTTTCACATTGTCTTATTTCCTCTTATAGTATCGCCTACCCTAATAGAAGCTCTCTCCCTGCCCCCACCCACTCTCTACCTTAAAGAAAATATTAAAAATTCTTCAAAATTACATTTTCGATCTTTTGTATAACCCTTATAAAAAATATTTTTTTATAATTTTATGAGATTGCCCCCTTTGCATTTTGCATAGTCCCAGTGCTACTGTTAGGGGAAATACTGTAAAATAAAAAATATCTGAAACTGTTAGTTTTACATGAATATTGCACATGATGTCTAATTGGCCCTAAATGGAATTCATATAAGTCAGAAATCCAAGATGGCCACAATGGCTAAAAGTAGATGGGGGGTGTGGGAGATGGGTGGGGAGTACCTGCTCAACCATAAATTTTACCAAACGTGATGATGCAATATTACTCTCGGTGTTTATAATGTTTCTTTCTTATAACTATGTACAGTACACTGGTATTGTTTATTTATCTTTTCAGGTTTCCATTGTTCACTGCCATTTATAAAATATGCCAACGAGAGATGGACCCTCACGACTTCCTGGACTGTTTGAGAAATCACCCAGAGCATATATGACAACCTTACCTTAGTATCTTCAATGCATATTACAACTTTAGCATGATTACAACTTTGACAGACACAATGACAGCATACAACTAGGCTGTAGTGGCCCAGTGGATCCTGAGATCACTGGTTAGAGCCTGACTGGCCCCACTGGGTTTCTTTGGTGTGTACTTCCTTAAGCAAGACACTTCCCTTAGCCTCATCTTTTAGACATTAACCAGGCAGTCCCATGTATCGGAGTCTTCCTCCGAATACATTAAAGAACCATATTATGTATTCATTAGTAAGAACAAGGCATGTATATATCCATTCACTCTCTCTGGTTCCGCCTGAATTAACCTAGTGTATTGATGAGCTGTTAACAATTCAGTTCGGCATATTACTACCTCAGCATGTAACAACGTCAAAACCTGTCCATAATAGTCCTTATCCAGAAATCTTGTACGTCGGGTTTTCCTAATCACGATGTAGTTACAAACATTGCTCCTCCAAATGATGTAGGTACAAACATCGCTCCTCCAAATGATGTAGGTACAAACATTGCTCCTCCAAATGATGTAGGTACAACCATCGCTCCTCCAAATGATGTAGGTACAAACATTGCTCCTCCAAATGATGTAGGTACAAACATTGCTCCTCCAAATGATGTAGGTACAAACATCGCTCCTCCAAATAATGTAGGTACAACCATTGCTCCTCCAAATGATGTAGGTACAAACATTGCTCCTCCAAATGATGTAGGTACAAACATCGCTCCTCCAAATGATGTAGGTACATCATCGTTCCTCCAAATGGCATTTCTTGCATGGGCAGAAAAAAAATCTTGTTACCTTTTGTCGCTATTTTGTTTCCCCTAGACACGCCTTTTATCTCCATTGTCATGTTTACAGTCAAATCGGGGATCCACAACACACGTTTTCATTAAAGGTTTCAATTATTGAGCCGACGTGTTTGTACCTGTATTTCGGAACTGGTAAACCCCACTGTAGGAGAGTTCAGGCGTATATCTACGGCCTGTATCAATTATTGTAATGAAGTTGTCCATTATTAGCTCAACTATTCATAGTGAGAGCTATCCTACTCGCCACGGCATCGGCATCGGCGTCCCCAGCTTCACCTTACTTTTTATGCGGTAGATTTATAATTTCAATACTACTCAAGCTATTGCATTAACACTTTATACTACTGTTTCTCATCAAATTCTGCACCTTATCCAACTCTTCATTTTGACAAAGTTATGGCCCTTTGATTGTCATGTCTTTACCTTAAATTTTTGTGCAATAGATTTATACATTCAAAACTACTATTGCATTAATATTTTATACTAATATTTCACATCAAATTCTGTACCTTATCCAGCAATCCCATTCATTTTGACAAAATTATGGCCCCTGAATTGGTAAAAAATGTAATTTTTACATAGAAGTAATAGGAAAAAGACTTCAAAATCTTCTCCGAAACAAAAAGGGCTGCAGCTTAGATATCTATTTTATTTTGTATGTAGCATCATCTAGTAGTCCTCTACCTAGTTTGTTCAAATGGTGACCCTGGGGTCAGAATTGGACCCGCCCCAGGGGTCACAAGAGGTGAAACATGAGGGTGTGGGTGGGCCCCCTGAGTCATAACTTAGTAACCGTTGGCAGCGGGTTGCTTCCCCATCCCTGGGGACATAGCCCCTCGGTCATAACTTGGAAACCATTGTGATCCCCACCCTATAACCATATATACACATACTGGATATGAACAGACGGATACAACCACTCAACCAGGATAGACCCAATCTCCTTCCCCAACCCTGGGGACATAGCCTCTGGGTCATAATTTGGAAACCGTTAAGATCCAAACCCTATAACCATATATACACTTACTGAGCATGAACAGACGGATACAACCATCTAACCCGCATAGACCCAAGACTCCTTCCCCACCCCTAGTGACATGGCCCATGGGTCATAACAAGATCCCTACCCTATAACCATACATACACTTACTGGGCATTAACAGATGGATACAACCATCTAACAGCGTAGACCCTAGGCTTTTTCCCCACCTTTGTGGACCTAGCTCCTGGGTCAAACTTTACAAATAATTCGATATTTTTAGCTTGACTATTCGAAGGTCAAAGTTTGCATTTATGTGTTGATAGAATCTTAGCATCAGGTTAGTGTTTATGTCCGCATTTCTTAAAACATTTTTTATCCATCATCATCGGACTTACCTACTTTATTATAAATGGGATGATGATCTTATCTATTGAGTTCAAGATCCTTGGATGCCGGGGGTAAATACACTTTAAATTGCCTGCATAATACCTGATGACGTTGACGAGTAGCATAAATCTTTGAGGCCTTAGCATATAGAGTGAGTTGTCATGCTGTGTAGAGTGAGTTGCCAAACTATGCTAGTATTACCTTTTAAAAGGTGCAAGGACCATTAAGAGTTATTGCAATAGTTTCCGTTCCATTGTTAACCGTGTGATTGATTTATTGTAGATTTTCATGATTTGTTTAAGATTGTCATTTATCTGTTGTTGAACTTCAGTCATTGTGTCGCCTTTTCTAAGGAAAAGCGATACATAGGGATTGCTTTGTCCGCCGTCTTGTGTCTGTCCGTCATCATCACACAAAAAGAATGTTGGCTATAACTTTTTCATTTTTTCATATTTCTTAATCCAACTTTCAATACATACACATGAAAATGGTAACATGATCATACCAAAATATAAAGGTCAATGTCATACAACAAGATCAAATTCTGGGTTCAAAGGTCAGATTTTTCTTACTGTGTACCGACATGCTGTTTAAGTAAAGTATATATTGAATGTAAACTGAATCGGTTCTTACTGTGTACCGACATGCTGCATTAGTAAAGTATATATTGAATGTAAACTGAATCAGTTCTTACTGTGTACCGACATGCTGTTTAAGTAAAGTATATATTGAATGTAAACTGAATCGGTTCCTACCGTGTACCGACATGCTGCATTAGTAAAATATATATTGAATGTAAACTGAATCGTTTCTTACTGTGTACCGACATGCTGCATTAGTAAAGTATATATTGAATGTAAACTGAATCGGTTCTTACTGTGTACCGACGTGCTGCATTAGTAAAATATATATTGAATGTAAACTGGATCGGTTCTTACTGTGTACCGACATGCTGCATTAGTAAAGTATATATTGAATGTAAACTGAATCGTTTCTTACTGTGTACGGACATGCTGCATTAGTAAAATATATATTGAATGTAAACTAGATCGGTTCTTTATACTGTGTACCGACATGCTGCATTAGAAAGTATATATTGAATGTAAACTGAATCGGTTCTTACTGTGTATCGAAATACTGCGTTAGTAAAGTATATATTGAATGTAAACTGAATCGGTTCTTAACTGACGTGCTTTATAAGGGCTATTCCATTAAACATACATGGGATCACAGGAACGCTCTTTTGAAATTGAACACCCACCCATCAATGCAAAATTAAGTTTAAAGGACCACATTTTGGATAATAGGGTTCACCCAAAGATGTTTATTAAATTGCCTTGCTGAGTCCCAGGTATGTCTTAATGGAATAGCCTTAAGTAAAGTATATATTGAATGTAAACTGAATCGGTTCTTACTGTGTACAGACATGCTGTTTAAGTAAAGCATATATTGAATGTAAACTAAATCGGTTCTTGTTATAGTTTATACCAACATGCTGTACAAAGTAAAGTATTGTTGAAGAATACAATACACAGTAAGAACCACTTCACGATGAGGAGCTGCATCCACTGGAGTAACTCTGACATATAGCACTGTTAGACTTCCTGAGAAGTGGCAGAAAACAACGATCATGGCTCCAGTGAAAAATTGAGTCTACAACAGTATTTGCAACTGCAGTTCTGCATTTTCTAGTTCTAGGCCCATTCTGCATATTTCAATGTAAATAGGGGGTAGGCATGAAATGTTCATTCCATATAACCTAATAGTATGGTGAGCCATAAAGTCCAATTCAAATTCAGAAATCTTTTTCCGTATTCTGGGATGGTGCCCAAGTTACTGGAGGGGTATGGGTGGAGGTTTGGTTGCCGGTGCAGGCAGACATATGATACTATGGCCGGTGCAAGCAGGCATATGATGCTATGGCCGGTGCAGGCAGGCATATGATGCTATGGCCAGTGCAGGCAAGCATATGATGCTATGGCCGGTGCAGGCAGGCATATGATGCTATGGCCGGTGCAGGCAGGCATATGATGCTAAGCCTCTAGCCTACAAGTAACACTGTTTTACATTTTGAGGTGTTTCTTCTGAGTGTCGTTATAAACCTGGAATTGTGTTCATTTTCTATTAAAGGATCAAAGACATGCCTTATTTGGTTCAAGTAAACATATCTGTTGAAAACATAAAGTTAACTCGGCATGTTTTTTGTTTTTTTAAATATGCCGCTTTTTGTGTTACCTGGAGATCATGCTTGCCTCGATCGTCAGTTTGTTTATTATTTATTCACAACGTATGTCTTTTCATTACACTACAAAAACTCCCTTATAAACGGAGAGTATCCAAGAACCGTAACATACCATGCTGAGGTTTTGACAGTTTGGCTCTATCAAGGTCTTGCTTTGTAATAAACCAATGCATTTAAATGTGGCAATTACTTTTTATACTTATAATTATGTTTGTTTTATAGCGCATTTTGGTGCAAATGGATTGTTGTTATTCTAATTGTTTTTATGATTTTATATTTTTTATTTTTTATGCAGTTATATTTTGCCATACGTAGCCTACATAATTATGTATTTTGTGTTTTAGTTTTAGTTGTACCCTATTATATATGTACACTCGAAGGCTTCAATGCAACATTTCTGTAGTTACATATCAGGAATACAGAAATTTCAAAATCCCAACTTGTCCGAGATTCCTGATCTTGTAGATTTACCCCACCCACTCACAAGCCTCTCGGACCAAGACCTCTTACGCAACCCCCCGTTATGGTCACATGGTTTAGCTCTGGTTCAGTTAGAAGAGCAATTATTGCCTTGTGGGGAAAAGAAGTGTCAAGTTACACAAGAAATGAACACCTCAACATGTGTTTTGCGGGTGTGCTTGTTAAACCTGCATTTTGTGCAGTTATACATTTTAAAGAATCTATTTTTTTCGGTTTGGCATCCAACATTTCAGACCAATTTATACGTGTTTTTTTTGGTAATTTAAATCAGTCACAAAGTCCATCATATCGGTCCAAAACCAATAATACCGTTAATTTTCGGAGCCCTGCTACATATATATATTAGAAAAGAAAAAAGATCCAACAGTGTTGTGTTGAAGCCTCAAGTCTTGTTCTTTGATAACTTCTTTTATTTACCCGAGTAGTCTGCATAGCTTATAAACGAACTCCCCACGTCTTATTTATTGACCAGTAATTGTCAGTAGTTATATACCCTAGTAAATCGAGCATTTATACCAAGTTACTGCTGACACTACTCGAAATTGGTCTGTTTACTTTACTCCACTGGAAATTGGTGCATTTACTTTACGCTACTGGAAATTTGTCTATTTACTTTACACCACTGGAAATTAGTGTTTTTGATTTCTCAGAATTTAAACCCGCTGTACATATTTTATTTCTTACCTGACAGGGATTTGTATGTATTTAATACACATATTTTCGTAACCACTGGAAATTGGTGCATTTACTTTACACCACTGGATATTTGTGTGTTTATTTAATCACAAAGTAAAGTTTGTTATTTACCCGTGTGACGAAGGTATGTCATTTGTATTTAAAATATTTCCATCAGGTTTATATTGTCCCAGCCATCTCGCTCAAATCACGAGAGCAGTGGCAGAAAAACAATAAGCGTGTCTACAGTAGAATTTGCAGCAACTCTGCAGTTCTGCAGGTGAGGTTTTAGGCCCATTCTCCATATTTTATCCTGATGTACATGGAGGATGAGCCTGGCATGTTCATTCCTGTTAGGTGCCATATAACCATGTGTTGTTGCGCCTTAAAAACCCAATTCAATTCAGTTGTCTCAGATCAATACCTGGTGGGCGGGACTTGAAGATCATCGATACCTAGGGTCATAGGCCTGCAGTTTCACTGTGTTTCAAGTCCCAAACACCAGGTTTTGATTTAGCACAACATAAACCAACTGGAAGTATTTTATTTCTTGTGTACGGTATGTATTTAATACACACATTTTCGAGAGACTGAACATAATACAAACAAATTCTCACAACTTATATTGTACGCTCATCTCTCGACATCAAGTGAAAAAAATATACAGCTTTATCATGTTTTTAACTATTTCAGTTTGTTGTTTGAGCGCAACGTTGCTTTAAAATAGCTTTGTCATTGTTTTGGATGTTTTCTGACATTTAAAATGATGTCCTAACAGTTGGACGTCAGTGACGTCAGAGGTCTTGATAGGAATTTTAAAACTACCTCAGTAACCAATCAGCATTGAGTATTTTAATGAACTATGTTAGGTTCTACAGCTGGCTCATTAAGCCAGTCAAATTGGCAAAAAGTTTAAATCACCAATAAGTGTGTCCGACTTTTTTTTATTACTCTGTACGATGTGTGCTTTTGATTACTGCATACGGTTTGTGTGTCGAAAATGTTCCCAAACCATTCACATCATCGAATTTTGACAGGATCACTGACTTGACTGCATTCCAAATTCTTTGTGTTCGACCAATGAAATTCCACAAAAAAGTACTGCTTAATTGAAAAAAAAAGAAGTATGACGAAATAAATTACGACAGTGTTCACGTCATGCATGATAGTGAAGTAACATTAATTTCCAGTGGTATGGTAAAGTGGCATTGTTTCCTAAAATATGGATTTATCCCAATTAAAGATTAGAATGTACTCCAAACCATCTTAATATTTAAACTTGTGGGTTTGATTCCAAATGGTTCCACTAGTAAATAGGTTTTATTTCACATTCATTATTGTATCGAGAACAATGATTATAGTAGGATATACATTGACTCTTTGCAAAAATGTGAATAAATCATGGGTTTGCAGTTCTAGAGGAAATAAACCAAGGAAAGCAGTAAACAAAATGTAATTAACTTTTAAAGTAGATGAAATGTAGAATTACTACTGTATTTTCTGTAATAAAAGCCCAACTCATATATTAAACATCCACACCCCACTTTTGTTTTGTTGTAAAACAAATATCTTTTGAATTAAAAATACCCCTGCTTTCACAAAGTGAAGCCCCGTGTGGTTCCGGGGGCCCCGTTTGGTAGGGCCACTGCAAATCCCGTTGGAGGGGAAGGCAGAGGGGTAGAGCAGTGGCAGAAAAACTATAACGTGGCTCCAGCGTAAATGCAGTGTCTACAATAGAATTTGCAGCAACTGCAGTTCAGAGTGAGAAGGTCCTAGGCCCGTTCTCCATATTTTATTTCGGATGTACATGGAAGATGAGCCTGGCATGTTCATGCCTGTTAGGCGCCATATAACCCTTCATGTGTTGGTGCACCTTAAAACCCAATTCAATTCTAATTCTAAAATGGTCTTACCTCATTCATCGTGAAACTTTTCCTTAATGTTCGACCACCCTAGACTACCAATTTCTTCAAATAAAATTAGAGAAAATACAGTACATATATTTTAAATGGGCATTACATTTATTGCTTATAGTTTTGCTTAAATACAATTATTTAACATCATACCTCAACTGTCTCATTTGTTTGAATGATGCCTTAATTAGGTGTTATGTTACGCCAGATGTGAACAAAGGAACATGCACTAAACAAATTAGTCTTGATCATCTTCAACACTTGATTTTAAATACATGTCTTGACCCTTTATGCAGAAAATAATTTGAACCCGGAACCATCCACATTTAGTTTGTCAATATAATGATACATGTTTCCACTTTTTTTTATTAATTATCATTGGGTCATTCTGTCTTTCTTGGATAAAACGGCCAATCAAAAACTATACCAAAATCTCTGAAATGGATGCCTCTTCAAAATATTTTTAGAAGAAAGCTTCTTGACGTTTGTCTTAAAATAAAAGCAAGTGTCACAGATAATCAGTCTAGACTAACTAAAAATGTTTTTATTATTTGCTATATATGCATATACACTAAACCAAATTGCTAAGTACCAACCTAAGAATATGTCAATATTATTCTCATTGTTTTGTGTATTTTGAGCTTGATTAGAGATACGGTTAAACTGCAAAATAATGAGTGTAAATCATCTGCTCTGATTGCATGAACATATTTTAAAACTTTTATGTCAATGTGTTTTCTAAGAAATAAGTTATAACACTTATACAACTGGGTATATAGGATTTTATTAAGTACTTCGAATTAGTGAAGCTTTCGATGTTCCTTATTCTAAAATATGCCAGTTAAAATTATTTTGACATCATGTTTTACTAGCATTACCACTACAAATGCATTTGCAAAAGAAATGTTAACTCTCAATTACAGCTACTTGAATTTCAAACAATATTCAATTTAAAGGGATGTAATTTAAGATTATCCATATTTCATTTTTTTATAGATGGCAAATCTGCAATAAATGGGTCAAATTTTTATGTTTTTTTCTATTATTTCATACCAATTTTAAGAATTTTATATCTTTAAGCGATCTTTGACTCATGTTCTGTGTTTTTATCAGTACATTTTATGTTTTCGTATAAAGGGAGGGTAACTCTTAAAAGATGTAACAATTTAAACAAACAATAAATGTTTTACAAACTATGGGTCAAAACAAAATACTTATATCTATTCTAAAATATATTTAAAATAAGAAAATTAGTTAAGATACAAAAGTTGATACTTAGAAATTTTGTTCAGTGTAGATGATAGTAAGAGGTTCTTGCTGCTTTGTGGAAAATGCATATCATTGAAAGATTGAAAACAAAATACTCTTTAGGAAGGTGAAGTTGCGAGGTTTTTACATCATAGGGTACTCGAATATCTAGTATATACAAACCCACTCCTTTAAATATATGTATTTCGTTGAGCTCTACCTTTGTTATTGACTGAAATATTTATTTATTTGTTTTTTCATCAACAATTTTTATAGGTTTCTGAAAAATAAACTTTACAAACGTACTTAATTGGTGATTTATATTTAATATGCCATGCAGTCCTACCAATGAAGGCCAGTATATTGTAAGATGAGTTTGTTTGTTTGTTTGTATGGTGTTTTACGTCATTTTCAACACATGTAAGGTTATATATGACGGTCGATTTTTTGTAGTGGAGGCAGTTCACCCACTTTTCCTGGGTAGAACCAGTACTGTACACCTCCCGCCATCCGTAAGAATCGACACTTCCTCACAAGTCAAGCTCCCAGTGGGATTCGAACCCGCGGCGGTGAGAGGCGAAGGTTTACAACGCAACATCATTAACCATTTGTAAGATGAGATGTTTTCAGAAAGATGTTTCCAACTCAAGATTTAAAACCACAAGTTTGACACAGCGGACATTTTGGTGGTCTAACAGTTTTGATTAAAATTATGGTAGCTGTCACGCCAGTATCAGTCAAAGGACTAGATATGATAAGGGACAAAATTGGCCCCCAATATTGAAAGTTTTAATGCACAAGTTTTGAATATTTAATTTAGCTACAAATGAACTGAATCAATATTAAAACTCATTACAAGTATGTTTGAAGGCTCAGAACGAGTTTAGGAGCCTCACAACCAAGGCCTTTTCTTTCGAAAAATGACATTTTTGTTCATTTTCAGCAGTTTTCGATCAGTTTTTGGTCTTGGAAATATAGAGCGCACCCTCAGTTGATTTTTTGTTGAAACAGGTACTTGATAGGGATGCATCATCAGCCAAAAAAAACGTGTGTGCTCGGAGGTGCGCTCTATATTTTTAGGATCAAAATCTTGCCCAGAAAGGTCCAAAATCTACAAAATATAACAAAATTACCAAAAATACCGTTTTTTGAGACCCTATTAAAAATATATAAAAATATATTTTGAAGATAGAATATGATCAATTTTCTTCAATATGCACAACAGATTATATGTAAATATTATTTTTTTGCAGTTTGAATATATTGGGGCCAAAATACCCCCCTAATCATACCTTTTTACATGTACACCGTTTCTAAACCTACTGACGATGAGGTTTATATATCGAAAGGAAAAGGAAACGCATAATCAAAAAATTGCCTATACTACACTATTGTGTAAACCTAATTCGACGTAATATTCCAGATATATCTCAATGTGTTTTGTACAACAAGGGGCTACAACTAATTACAGAAAGGACAACTCTGTGATGTAGCAATCTCATTAAAATCAAATCCTAATTATGCTTTGATACTCTCCGTTATAGGATCTGACAACACTGCCTTGGAGGTCACGTCAGATCGACTTTTCATCTAATCAATATTCATGAGAAGATCAACTAAATTCAACCAAAGAAATCACACTTTCACATGCACTTGTCTTCAGATGATGTTGAAGTGAACTGAACAAACAAAAATCCACATAAAGTCGCCCGTGTATTAATGCTGTGGATTGCATGATAAATTCAAAGAAATGCACTAAATGGCATGTTTTACAGGAAGAATACGAAGAAAATCATAGGCGCAGTCATGTTTTTTGAAAACATATTCGGAACATTATCCTACCGAGATTATTGTGAAACATTAGATTTTCTATATAGTATGTATTAATACATTTGGCCCGCTAGCGCAGTTGGTAGCGAGGTAGGCTAGTGCTACTACCCGCAAGTGTAATTTTAGTTGGGTTATGAGTTCAACGCTACGAAATGGTAAATCTTTTTTTTGTATCGCTATTGAATTCAACAATCTTGTTTTTATTCTGCAAATATTCAGTAATGGTTGATTGTTATTTTTTTTGTGTTTTATAAGCGAAAACTTTACGGACATTGTCTCTTTCAATACCAAGGCTGAAGCGTAGACTGCTCCACATCATTTGACTGAAATGTGAATTGAGCAGTGAAGCAGTATATACCAAACAATTTTGTAGGCTGAAATCTGATTGGCTAATCGTAAGGTCAATCTGACGTGACCTCCAATGCAGTGTTGTCAGATCCTTATTAGTGTAGAGTATCATAGCCTGATAAAGGGTCTGATTGTAATGGGATTGGTCATGTAGTAGACCTTTTAATCAAAGTATACTTTGTTACACCACAGACATACTAATAGGTCTGTTTTTACACGAAATTCATAAATGTTGAATTTTGTTTAATGTTAAGAGATTGCAACGTTTAAAGCCTAAGTTTGCTCACCTGCTTGAGCCAAATGCACATTCTGTCGATAATGAAACTTTAAGCGGTAACCATTGGTGTGTTTGGTGCTGTTTAAACCTTCTTTCCAAAAGGACAGACCTAATGTCGCCCGATACCATTCGATTAGCAGTAGCATATTAAACATACAATATATAGCGGAAATACCCATTATGCGTTTCTTTTTCTTTTCAGTATATATAACTTACATATTTTTGAATCCAAACAGTATAGACACAATATAAACGGCTTCTACCAGCCAGTCCAAACCCCAAAACTGAAGCTTCAACAGTATAACCAACTCATAATTCACTTCATGCATATTCAATCACGTTTATTTTAAGAACCCGTGAAAATCTTATACTTTTAAATGGCACTTATACATTACTATATGACCTGAACACAGTATATGGTTATGTGGTGTAAATTTGCCGTTACTTTGGCGAGTTAGTTTCTTTAATCTATGCACAATTTACCTCTTTTGAGCTTGCTTCACCCATGTTATGACCTTCAGTTAAAAGCAATACTAATATGGTAAACTAAAACAAAAGTGCCACCTAAAGGAGCATTATATGCACATTTGCTATTTTTTTTTATAATCAATAGGGGTCGTTTTTGCAAATTGGATACTATTTGTATACTGTTTTCAAGATTGTAGGCAGAAGGCATTTTTCATGATTGTCTTGACCTACTAACCCCAAAATTACCGTGGGTACCATTTCTGTAACGTTTCAAGATTGTAGGTCTTAGTTACAAGTAACAACAGGAAAAGTGTTTCTTATGAGTAGGTCATTGTCGGGTCAATGTGACCTGAATGACCTACTGAACCCAAAAGCAAAAGGTTTTTTTCTCTTACCAAGGCCAAGGTACCTGTGAAGGTCAATGAGTGTGTCATACTTCTGAAGATATCCTGTTTAATGTGTTTTTAGCTCTACTGATCAAAGGTCAGAGCTTATGCCATGGTGCGGCATCCGTCTGTCCGTCCGTAAACTTTTTTTTAAGGTGACTACTCGTCTGAAACTATTGGATGGATTTTCATGAATCTTTAGAGGCCACCCGCAGCCATATTTGTTTATCTAGTTGTAAAGGGAAAACTTTTGGCGTGCTTGACGGATTTTCATGAAACTTTACAGGAATGTTGCTCATGATGTCTAGTTGATTCTAAGTAAAATTTAGCTTGGCCAAGATGACCACCACAGCTGAAAAAATATTTTAAAAATACAGCTTTGTGGTGACCATGTGATATTGATTAGGTACCTTTACCAAAATGAGTGGCATAGCAGTTGTAGTCCTAAACATTTATGTTTTTGATTTGACGTCAAACATGGCCACCAGCAGCCGTCTCCACAAAGTTATATGGGAAAAACGTGTGGAAACTACTCCTGAAACTACTCCTCTGGAACTACTCGAAGGATGTTAATGAAACTTTAAAGGAATGTAACTCTTCTTGTTACAAAAATGATGTTTGAGTAATACTGAAAATAAATGTATTTATTCTGACAACTGTAAGGGCTGCTTGGACTTCAGACATGCCTCCTCTAAACATGGCCACAGAAACAACAACACTTGCATTGTTTTATGACACTACCCGTTCAAATAATGACAAAAATTAAAAAAGTTATAACTTTTGTTATGATATTAAGTCTTGTTCCATATAAGGTTATGGTGACCTTGACCTTCAACTTACTAACCCTAAAAGCTCCAGGGTTTCTTCTCTTATCAAGGGCAATATAATACCTATAAAGTTGCATAAGTGTAGATGTTACATGCATATTTTCATATAAGATCATGCAACCTTGACCTTTGACCTACTGACCACAAAATCATTACCAAGGGCAATGTTCTTATGAATTTTCACGAATGTTGATGTTATGGTTTCGAAGTTACAGTGCGGAATGCGGATTTTGATATATGGTTATGGTGACTTTTGACCTACTGACCCCAAAGCCAAAGAGTTTCTCCTCTCACTAAGGGAAATGTACTATATAGTTTCATGAGTGTGGGTGTTTTGGTTATTGCATGGTATGTGAAATTGTTTATGGATGGATGGACCGACAATCCCATACCATAATACGTAAAAGGAGTGTCCATATTTCGAGGGAAATTAAGATTTGTTCCATAATTAAGTATGTTACGTTCGTCAGAAATTTTCCATATGTAAGCATTGTCCATTCCTTTTGCAGGGTAATCAGAACTTGTCCCTTATGTAAGCATTATCCATTCTTAGTACAGAGAAATAAGAACTTGTCCATTATGTAAGCATTATCCATTCATATTGCAGGGAAATCAGAACTTGTCCCATATGTAAGCATTTTCCATTCATATTGCAGGGAAATCAGAACTTGTCTCAAATATAAGCATTATCCATTCTTATTACAGAGAAATAAGAACTTGTCCCATATATAAACATTATCCATTCTTATTACAGAGAAATAAGAACTTGTCCCATATGTAAGCATTATTCATTCATATTGCAGGGAAATCAGAACTTGTCCCATATGTAAGCATTATCCATTCATATTGCAGGGAAATCAGAACTTTCCTATATATAAGCATTATCCATTCTTAGTACAGAGAAATAAGAACTTGTCCCATATGTAAGCATTATCCATTCATATTGCAGGGAAATCAGAACTTGTCCCATATGTAAGCATTTTCCATTCATATTGCAGGGAAATCAGAACTTGTCTCAAATATAAGCATTATCCATTCTTATAACAGAGAAATAAGAACTTGTCCCATATGTAAGCATTATCCATTCATATTGCAGGGAAATCAGAACTTGTCCCATATGTAAGCATTTTCCATTCATATTGCAGGGAAATCAGAACTTGTCTCAAATATAAGCATTATCCATTCTTATTACAGAGAAATAAGAACTTGTCCCATATATAAACATTATCCATTCTTATTACAGAGAAATAAGAACTTGTCCCATATGTAAGCATTATCCATTCTTATTACAGAGAAATAAGAACTTGTCCCATATGTAAGCATTATCCATTCTTATTACAGAGAAATAAGAACTTGTCCCATATGTAAGCATTATCCATTCTTATTACAGAGAAATAAGAACTTGTCCCATATGTAAGCATTATCCATTCTTATTACAGAGAAATAAGAACTTGTCCCATATGTAAGCATTATCCATTCTTATTACAGAAAATTAAGAACTTGTCCCATATATAAACATTATCCATTCTTATTGCAGAGAAATTAAGGACTTGTCCATATGTAAGCATTATCCATTCATATTGCAGGGAAATCAGAACTTGTCCCCTATGTAAGCATTTTCCATTCATATTGCAGGGAAATCAGAACTTGTCCCACATATAAGCATTATCATTCTTATTACAGAGAAATAAGAACTTGTCCCATATATAAACATTATCCATTCTTATTACAGAGAAATAAGAACTTGTCCCATATGTAAGCAGTATTCATTCATATTGCAGGGAAATCAGAACTTGTCCCATGTTAGCATTATCCATTCATATTGCAGGGAAATCAGAACTTGTCCCATATATAAGAATTAACCATTGACATTACAGGGAAATATAAGATCTGGTCTTATATGTAAGCAGTATTCATTCATATCACAGGAAATCAGAACTTGTCCCATGGTTGCATTATCCATTCATATTGCAGGGAAATCAGAACTTGTCCCATATATAACAATTAACCATTGATATTACAGGGAAATATTAGATCTGGTCTTATATGTAAGCAGTATTCATTCATATCACAGGGAAATCAGAGCTGTCCCATGTTAGCATTATCCATTCATATTGCAGGGAAATCAGACTTGTCCCATATATAAGAATTAACCATTGATATTACAGGGAAATATAGATCTGGTCTTATATGGTAAGCAGTATTCATTCATATCACAGGGAATCAGAACTTGTCCCATGGTTGTATTATCCATTCATATTACAGGAAAATCAGAACTTGTCCCATATGTAAGTATTATTCATTCATATTGCATGGAAATCATAACTTGTCCCATATGTAAGCATTAGCCCTTGGTATTAATGGGAAATCAGATCTTGTTTCATATGTAAACATTTGCTCTTAATATTACAGGGAGATTAGATCTTGTTTTATATGTAAGCATTATTCATTCATATTGCATGTAACTCAGAACTTGTCCCATATTAGCATTATCCATTCATATTGCAGTGACATCAGAACTTGTCCCATATGTAAGCATTATCCATTAATATTGCAGGGAAGTCAGAACTTGTCACATATGTTAGCATTATTTGTTCATATTACACGGAAATCAGAATTGGTCCCATATGTAAGCATTATCCATTCATATTACTTCGTCCCATGTTAGCATTATCCATTCATATTGTAGGGAAATCATAACTTGTTCCATATGCAAGCTTTATCCATTCATATTGCAGGGAAATCAGAACTTGTCCCATATGTACATGATGTAAGCATTATACATTCATATTATGGGGAAATCAGAACTTGTCCCATATGTAAACATTATCCATCTGTTTTACAGGGAAATCAGAATTTGTCACATATGCAATTAGCCTTTGATATTAATGGGAAATTAGATCTTGTTTCATGTGTAAGCATTATCCGTTTGTTTTACAGGGATATCAATTTGTCCATATGTAAGCTTTATCCATTCATATTGCAGGGAATCAGAACTTGTCTCATATGTCAGCATTATCCGTTTGTTTTACAGGGAAATCAATTTGTCCATATGTAAGCATTATCCATTCATTTTACAGGGAAATTAGATCTTCTCACATATGTAAGCATTATCCATTCGTATTACGGGGAAATCAAAACTTGTCAAGTATGTAAGCATTTTCCATTCGTATTACAGGGAAATCAAAACATGTCCCATAGGTAAGCATTATCTATTGATATTGCAAGGAAATCAGAACTTATCCCATATGTAAGCATTATACTTCATCTTACAGGGAAATCAAAACTTGTCCATATGTAAGCATTATCCATTCATATTGTAGGGAAATAAAAAGTTGTCACATATGAAAGCATTATCCATTCATATTACAGGGAAATCAGAACTTGACCATATGTAAACATTATCCATTGATATTGCAGGAAAACCAAAACTTGTCCTATATGTAATTGTTATCCATTCATATTCCAGGGAAATCATTTGTTCCATATGCAAGCTTTATCCAATCATATTGCCGGGAAGTCAGAAACTGTCCCATATGTAAGCATTATCCATTCATATTGCAGTGACATCAGAACTTGTCCATATGTAAGCATTATCCATTCATATTGCAGTGATATCAGAACTAGTCCCATATGCAAGTATTATACATTCATATTGAATGGAAATCAGAACTTATCCAAATGTAAGCATTATCCATTAATATTGCAGGGAAATCAGAACTTTCCACATATGTAAGCATTATCCGTTCATATAACAGGGAAATCAGAATTTGTCTCATACGTAAGCATTATCCATTCGTATTCCAGAGAAATAAGAACTTGTCCCATGTTAGCATTGTACATTCATATTACAGGGAAATCAGAACTTGTCCCATATGCTAGCATTATCCATTCTTATTGCTGGGAAATCAGAACTTGTCTCATATATAAGCATTATCCATTCATATTTCAGGGAAATCAGAACTTGTCCCATGTTAGCATTGTACATTCATATTACAGGTAATTCAGAAATTGTCCCATATGCTAGCATTATCCATTCATATTGCAGGGAAATCAGAACTTGTCTCATATATAAGCATTATCCATTCATATTTCAGGGAAATCAGAACTTGTCCCATATTAGCATTATCCATTCACACTGCAGGGAAATATTAGATCTTGTCTTATATGTAAGCAGTATTCATTCATATCGCAGGGAAATCAGAACTTGCCCCATGTTAGCATTATCCATTTATATTGCAGTAAAATCAGAACTTGTCCCATATGTAAATATTATTTATTTATATTACAGGGAAATCAGAACTTGCCACATATGTAACCATTATCCATTCATATGACAGGGAAATCAAAACTTGTCCCATATGTAACCATTATCCATTCATATTACAGGGAAATCAGAACTTGTCTCATGTTAGCATTATCCATTCATATTACAGGGAAATCAGAACTTGTCCATATTTAAGCATTATCAATTAATATTGCAGGGAAATCAAAACTTGTCCATAAGTAAGCATTATCCATTCATATTACAGGGAAATCAGAACTTGTCCATATGTAAGCAATATCCATTGATATTGCAGGGAAATCAAAAATTGTCCCACATGTAAGCATTATCGATTCGTATTACAGGGAAATCAAAACTTGTCCGTAATTAAGCATTATCCATTAATATTGCAGGGAAATCAGAAATTGTCCCATATGTAAGCAATATCCATTCATATTGCAGGAAATCCGAAATTGTCCCATATGTAAACAATATCCATTCATATTGCAGGTAATCAGAAATTGTCCCATATGTAAGCAATATCCATTCATATTGCAGGGAAATCAGAACTTGTCCCATATGTAAGCATTATCCGTTTGTTTTACAGGGAAATCAATTTGTCCAGATGTAAACAATATCCATTCATATTGCAGGAAATCAGAAATTGTCCCCTATGTAAGCAATATCCATTCATATTGCAGGGAAATCAGAACTTGTCCCATATGTAAGCATTATCCGTTTGTTTTACAGGGAAATCAATTTGTCCATATGTAAGCATTATCCATTAATATTGCAGGAAATCCAAAATTGTCCCATATGTAAGCAATATCCATTCGTATTACAGGAAAATCAGAAATTGTCCCATATGTTCATATTGCAGGGACATCAGAAATTAGTTTAAACTTATTTATTTTACATTGTAACGAAAGCTCTATGAATTTATTTGTATCACTCTCGATGTCTTCCTGGGTAGAACCAGTACTAAGCAATGCAGATAAAGTGTCTTGCTCAGGGACACAACGCATATGGCAATGACGGGAATCAAACCCACGACTTTTGGATCATGGGTCCAACGCTCTACCACTAGACCAGAAATTGTCCCATATGTAAGAATTTATCAATTGATATTGCAGGGAAATCAGAACTTGTCCATTCTGTAAACATTATCCATTCATATTGCAGGGACATCAGAACTTGTCCCATATGTAAGCATTATCCATCTTATTTGCAGGGAAACCAAGAGTTGTCCAATAAGTTATCATTATGCAGTCTGGATGTGTCCCATACACAATCGCTCTCCATTCATATTGTGGAGAAATCAGGACTTGACAAATACGTAAGCACTTGAAGTATCTGTCCATATTGCGGGCAAATAGTAAATTTTATTATATATCATAAAATTAAAGCGTTATTCACTGGCCTAAAAGCAGTCACACGTGATAGTTTTGACACTTCTGATGGGACATATATGCCACCCGTGCAATAGTGCATTCCGTAACTGTGCAATTTGATTAGTAGATCTAACCATTGCCTTCTAAGGAAGCAAGAACTGTATTGTTTTTGAGCTGCCCCAGAGACAAGCGTTCAATTCATAGAAAACAAAGAACCATGCCCTACTATAGTATACTATGGAATAGCCATACAACGGCCAAGGCTTAGGAACCGGGAATTCAGGACAAGCCCCATATTCTCGAAACGTTTCGAGTCGAAATTTCAATCTCGGACGTAATGGTCATGCAATTACTAAAAACTTCATACAAATCAAGAAAAGCAAATATTGCATCTGTCCAGGAAGTTTTATAGTGGAAAACACTTGTTGAATAAAGTTACAGAAATATTTGAGTTTTAAGCTTGAGCATGGTATTTTGGCTGAGCAACATTCGAGAATATGGGGCCTGGGCTAATACATATGCATAGTCCGGTTATACTGCAGGGAAATCAAGACTGGTCCCATATGTAAGCTGTATTCTAACGAATAAAATCAATGACTGGAAATAAAACAAAAGGCAACAAATCCCGTATTTCTGGTTTGATGGTTTAATTTATAACATTATTTATCATTATCACATCAATGATTTATTAATATGGTCAACAATGAAGGCACAGGTTCTATCCCTGCTTGTAATTATACCCAGAACATCCTAGACAGTGTATAGGTACCAGGAAAGATCATTCCAGGTCATGAGTGAAATAACAATATGCAGAATGGGCCAAGAACCGTCTCACCTGCAGAACTACCGAGTTGCTGAAAGCTGAGGAACTCTATAAGATTTTTCTTTCGTTGGGGTCCTATTAACTTCGTACAGTACCAATATATATATGTTGTAAAAATGTTGAAATAAAATGTTTAAACCAAAGCTGTTCCTCCGTTTATATCCAAATAACATATGCAAAATGGGCCTAGAGCCTTCTCAACTGCTGAACTACAGAGTTGCTGCAAATTCTGTTGTAAACACTCCATTTTTTGCTGGTCTCAAACATTGTTTTCTGCCACAAAAGAGTAGCAACTGGAAAATACAGCGCTGATGAGGAAGACCTTTAATTCATGTGGATTTAACCCCTATACCTGGGGATTTAAACCCCTATACCTGGGGATTTAACCCCTATACCTGGGATTTAACCCCTATACCTGGGATTTAACCCCTATACCTGGGGATTTAACCCTATACCTGTGAATTTAACCTCTATACATGTGGATTTAACCCCTATACCTGGGGATTTAACCCCTATACCTGGTTAAGCAATGGCACTAGTCTAAAGCAAATGGCCGATGACTGTGCCGCTTGTAGGCCCATCTAGAATATTTTGGGTATGTAATTTCTCACATGTAAAATCACATTCAACTAACAATCAACCCCAGTACACTCTGTAAACACGTATACATTCAAACATACTTTGATTACCTACTGCATGAGCTACATGTATGTTTTTTGTTTATCCACAGAACACAGTCATATCATTTCATGTTAAACAAAAACAAGTGATTTATAAATAGCATCATAAAATGACATAACGGACGACTTGATAATGAACTCCATGCAAAAAAACGCCAATTTACAAAGGACCGAATAATGAAGGACGCAACGTGACGCATAAAAGCTGAATTGACGTATTCGAAGACCAACTAATATTGTCAGCTGAACACAGTGACAAGGTGTAAAAAATGGATAATGGTTTAGCGACCAAGTAAACGCTTCGGTTTGAACTTAAATCGGGATGAGATACTGACTTCAGACAGAAGTATGCCCATCTTATATCCAGAGTTGTCAGAATTGGGTGCAAAATCATCGAACATTTAACACAAATATAATTTAATACATACTATGTAAAGTAAGTTTGCAACAATGGTGAGATTTGCTTAATGACGTTGAGCTAAAGCGAGTACAGGACGTCGTCCCTTTTCAACATATTCCTGTTTTTTTGACAGTATTCAGTACTGGTTTCTAACAAGAAAAAATAACACTAAAAATTGGTTCATAATATTGAGCCAAGTACTCCGTACATACAATTTGTAAACACAAAATTTCAGACCAATTAATTTTATTGCAAACTTATTTTACATATTATACTAAGTGACGGTAAAAACACGAGTTCCATTTGGTTCGAGTTCCATGCGTAAGCAAAGACATTCGTAAAGGTGAAACCCTTAGTTTTTCTTAGTTTTCAAACCTAAAAGAGGAACATATTTTTTCACAGGTCATCAGGTGAATGGAATGAGCATGAGCCAATCAATAAATATCGCATGATATGATAAATAGACAAAAAAACAGATTACAAACTTAATGAGAACCAAGTCATTTCCCCCGTGTTGACACACATATACGGTATGTCAAAGCATATGAGAAACATAGTGTCCGTTTCTATAATTACATGAGCAAATAAAACATAACATAGCAGCTAAAATGTATAAATTATTATTAAGTTGCGACAAAACGGAGAAATAAGTATAGGACGTACTCCCTCTCTTGTCAGTTGATTACCTTCTCCACACATTTAATACTTTATCTACAATAAAACTAAAATACTTGTCAAGGTGATAAAAAAGAACATCTGCCTTTATGTAATGTATGCATATTTATAAATAAAGATAAAAAGACTGAGCACGAAACTGACAAAAGTTTAAAGTACATGTAAATCATTCAATGAAAACAAATGATAAAGATGGTATATTCACAATGTTTAGGGCTATTTTCCATTAAAACATAACAGCGACCAGAGGAAGGCAATTTAATAAACATCTATGGGTGAACCCTATTTTGTGAAATTTGGTTCTTTAAACTCAATTTTGTATCTAAGGCTGGGTATTCAATTTCAAAAGTGCCTCCCTGGGGTCCCATGTATGTTTTAATGTAATAGTCCTTACAGCATTTAACTATTTACAATGCAGGCATTCATGAATTAGGTTATTTACAATTTGATGAAACAAATACATGACTTCAGAACTCCATGGCACAAGTAAGTATCCACAGCAACAGCATCCACAGCAACAGAAAAACATAAACAGTGAATAGTATACACCAACAGTAATCAAGTAAAGCATTGCATAATATATGGCATTAACATTTGTTCAATCAGTTTTAGTTAGGTCACAATAAATTAATTGCTAGTTTCTCATCCAAGTTTAGTTCAAAATAGGGGCGGGGTGAAATTTTATTTTTTATTTTATACGACAAATTTAAAATGGCCTCGGCACAAGGCAAAAATAGTAAAACATACTACTGAGTACTTCCAAGATTGAAAACACATTTTTAATAGCGTTTCATACTTTCAGCATTTTTTTTTTTGAAGAAATAAAAATTACCGGGGCGGCATAAAAAAACGGGGGCGGACCAGGATGAGTTTGAATTGAATTGGGTTTTTAAGGCGCACCAACACATGAAAAGGTTATATGGCGCCTAAAAGGCATGAACATGCCAGGCTCATCTTCCATGTACATCGAGATAAAATATTAATTTATTATGGCCTTATGCGCAGGTTAAATTGAACATGGCAATCTTGAAGCATTTATCAATTGAACTGAATTGGGTTTTAAGGCGCACCAACACATGAAAAGGTTATATGGCGCCTAACACGCATGAACATGCCAGGCTCATCTTCCATGTACATCGAGATAAAATATTATGGAAAATGGGCCTAGAACCTTCTCAGTCTGAACTGCAGAGCTGCTGCAAACTCTATCGTAGAAACTCCATTTACGCTGGAGCCACGTATATTGTTTTTCTGCCACTGCTCTTTTGATGCAAGCGAGATAGCACCTGAAACAATGCAGGGATCATGATGAAGACCTTTAATGAACATGAACAAAAAATGATAAAATGAACATGAATTTGGGGGGATTCTATCCCTCTGCCTACCCCTCCAAAGGGATCTGCAGTGGCCCTATTCTTTGCCCCGTGACCAAACGGGGGAACCCGGGAACCACATGGGGCGAAGCATTTATCAAGGGTTAAGGTATTAAGCATCTTTATTTATTTAATCCAATATAATTTTGACTTTAAACTTGCTTGCATATATCGAGTCAATAACATTTGGAGTTGAGTTTTTCTTGTTACTCTGCCCGAGGTTAAAATATTTTACTGGTGCACTAGTCAGTCATTGTTAAGAAGCAAAAAACATGTGTTAACCCTTAACCCGCTAAGCACGACTATAATAGCTTTGCGTCCATTGTAAACCCAGATCAGCCTGCGAGTTACTAGCAGGCTGATCACGGTTTACAATGTCCAGCTGCGGATCAGTCATTTTGCCCAAAACACCCCTTTGTCACAAAAATGGAATGGTCTTAAATCAAAGAAAGAACAGTCCATTACAGTGTATGTATATGTAGCAGGTTAAGGGTTAACTATTTCAATAACTATTAATATTAAATATTAAAGTCACTCTCCCGCCAACAACAGGCGAATTTTATAACAAATGTAAACCGTTTTTAAACCTACTAACTATAAGGTATATGTGTAACTTGCATATGTTGCAAATCTAAACTCGACAACTATAATATATCCCCTTTAACTGGCCAGGCAAAATATCGCCCTATCGTGTTTCAAATTAAGAGTTACCAACTAATTCATTTTACGCATACTCAATTACATGTATTTTAAGTGTACGTTACTAAATATAGACTGTTAAATGGCCCACATGCATAATTTTATGACCTCTACACATAGAAATAGTTTGGAGGAACGGTTTTGTGATGTAAAATTTACCTGTTGTCGGGAGAGTGACTTTAATACCTTCAATGTTTTTTCTGTTGATTTGACAAATAGACCTTAAGCAATATAAGCAAAGCAGGAACATTTGCTTCCCTCATTTATATCATTTAGTTAAGGTAATGTTTGTGAATACTGTTTGCTTGTGGTAGAATTAAACACGATGCATAACAAAAGAAGTTGCGCTTTAGCTTTGTTACTTGTTCTGGAATAAAGGATCTCCTTACTTCACGTCATGACAAGTAATACCACTTGTGGATTATCGAAAAAATAGTGTGTTTTTGTGTTATTACACTCCTATGCCATAAGTTATGCGATAATTATTTTTATTATACATTAAAAGACAGTAATTCTCTTATCTTTAAAGTTAGGCCCATTATTCGCCTAACAGTAAAATATATGCTATTTTTTTTAAAAAATAGAGCACAGCAAAAACATGCTGTTCATAGTCCCAGAACAAATGACAGATACTAAAGCAACATGAGAAACATCAGGAATTCTAAAATACACAAGTAAGAAATGGCCTGTCACAACGACCATATTAGCATAGTGAAGGCATTGTCCACCCATTAAATATATATAATAGACCTGGCACCGTATTCTTGAAACTTGCTCAATCAAAATCCCATGCTGTATAAAGTTCCAAATAATTGCATGACCATTAAAATTTTCAAAAGTTAATAGCTGAGATTGAGCTTAAGATTTTGACTCAACAGTTTCAAGAATACGGGGCCTGAATATAAAGTCTCCATGCTATTGAAGGAATGGAGATCAGATACGAACTGCCGAGTTTTGTGTTACCCCTTCACCCCTAAAATGTATGGATTTTGCTTAGAAACAATACTTGTGAGAAAAAATGTGATGACACCATGTAAACAAGCATAAACAAGTTAACATATATTTGTTCAACCCCTCCCAACCCCTCAAAATTTGAAATCCTGGTTCAGCCCCTGCAGACATTCTTTTTCCCTTATTTCTAAAATGGACTAGTCTCAATGAGTATGCTAATTATAGGTGACTGGGACAGTCCAAGATTGTCAAGCAATGTGACTCTAGAAGTAACCAAACAAAATAAAACTGTGTAAATAACCATGGGATTATGAAGCACTCCCGAAAAGTAAGTGTTGATGTCTTCTAGATTGGGTTACGAGTTCTGTAGGTTAAAACAACCAAACGTAAGATAAAACTTCCACTTGCTCATTTTTAACCAAATTTGTTCAAGTTTATGTACACAATTTTATCTTTTTTCTATTTATAGTACACCTGTTATCTGTAACAATAACATTAACATACTGCCATTTTTCTGCACTAGCACATTTTCCCTCCATTATTTTATCAGCACTCAGAAATGATTCATTTCGACATACCAACACTTGAAACCCAGAAGAAACATTACAAATTAAAATGTATTTTAACATTACATAATTTTACTTACTAAACATCGATGCACCATAAAACTATGTCACCTTCTGCAAATATATTTCAATTGTATTTGTTAACTGAACATAGATCCCACACCGCTTATTCAACTTTTAAACTTAACTTTCAAACTCGACTGCGACCTTTTTAACGCGACACTGCCGATACTGATATTGAGGTTTGTAAATGAATATTAATATACAAAGTTTGATGAAGAAACAAAAACATTACAGGGAATGTTTAGTTTTTGCAGTTAAGTTTTCCAGCGCACGCCTGGATGAACTCGTTACTACATCGCCCTGGACAGACACTTGTACTATCTCGTCTTTCGGAGCCGGCAGGGGGTAATATACTGTATATAATAATAAAGTTGTTGGAAAATGTCACAAATCTCTTTAAATGTTTTTTGAACTAGTAATCTCATAGTGCTGGTCTTATTCCGATCCTGGGAACCAGTATCTGGTTGCCCACTATGATGGGTCCGTGCTGGGCCGCCGCCTGCTGTGCCATTGCGGCATTTACTGCCTGATTGTGCGCGTTTACTGCCTGTGCATAATTATGGGCCTGAATTGCCTGGGCCTGCTGCATCTGTTGTACCTGTTGTACCTGCTGTATTTGTTGAATCTGTTGTATCTGCTGCAACTGCTGCAGCTGCTGCACTTGTTGTAGATGATGGAGGGAGGCGGTCGTGTGCATCTGTACTGGCATTCCTGCCGTGGTCATGTGTCCTGCTGGTGCAGCCATAATTTGACCGCCCGGTAACTGTTGTAAAATGTGAGCTGGTTGGGCTCCTGCTGCCGCAGCTGCTGCAGAGGCAAACATAGCACTTTGCGAGACGATCATCGGTTGCCCGGCCTGTATCGGCATGCCTGCTTGTATGTACTGCGGCTTCTGAATCAGGATTTGTTGACCGTTACTGACGGCTACCATATAACCCGATGGACTGCCGACAGGCTGTGGTTGGGCAAGTATCAGTTGTTGTGGCATAGCCATCATCTGAGTCTGCATTTCCTCCATTAGTGCCTGCTCTTCCTCTGTTGCTTCCTCAATTGGTTGTTCTTCTGGTTCTTCCTCGGACGATGTCGAGTCCTCGTCCGGCTCTCCTAGTTCCTTCTTCTGCTGTCTTCGTAGTTGTCGGCGTGCATGTTTGGCAGCCTGTTTTTGCAACAGTTTGTACTGTTCAACTTGTTCAGGTGGAATGACAATATTGGGATTTTGTTCAGGTTCTTTAGTCTCCTTTTTCTTTGGAGGTGGGGGCTTCGGTGAAGGTGCCTTTGGGGGTTCTTTAGGTAAAGGTGGGGGAGATGCTTCCTTCTTGGGAGTTTCATCTTCTGTGTACTGGTTATCATACTCCGGAGGGGGGCAATGAGGTGGACCACTGGGATACCTAGGACCCATATAAGGATGAGGACCACGTGGACGATTCATGAACGGTGGAGGTCCACGCATCCTAGGATCATAAGGACCACGCATTCTGGGATCATATGGTGGTCTCATTCCTCTATAGTGAGGTCTAGGCCCTGGGCCCAGTGCATCCCAGTGACCAGGACCATCCCAGTGACCCGGACCATCCCAGTGGTCCCAATGACCAGGGCCAGGGCCATAGCCAGGTCTAGGTGGGCCTGGGGGACCATGATTGGGAGGAAACATAGAACCCCTCATACCATGTGGTGGGGGAGGCGGTGGGGGCATATTTGGACGAAGGGGTCCAATAAAACCTGTATCTGTTTCTGTCTTTGCTTCATTCGGTGGTCCTGTGGGAAGGGAATCAGAAGAAACAGTTTTGGTGGCACCTTCACTAAATGGTAAGGGTATGTCTGAGGGCAGGGACTCAACAAGTTTTGCAACAGTTTTGCCAACATCAGTCCTTGGTTTCTTTTCTTTCAATTTCAATAATTTCTCTTCAGTGATTTCATCTTCCTTCTTACCACTGAGATCAGGTAATGGTATATCTGATGGATCAACTTTCTCCTCCTTTACCTTCTCGCTACCTTTCTCCTTTTCTTCCTTTTTCTTTCCGGCAACATCTTTCTCAATTGTGGCTATAGACAACGAACCGTCCCTGGACTTAGTCCTACGGCGCACTTTGCGTCGAGATCTGCGATGTGACCGACTCCTACTTCTGCTGCTGTATGAGCTACTGCTGTATGACCTAGATCTACTCCTGGTGTATGACCTTCCACGTCTCCTATGTGTCCTACTTCTGGATCTACTTGTTGAATACGACCTTGACCTGCTGTAATCAGAGTAAGTTGAAGACCTGCCCCTATGCCGATGATAGGATCTTGAACGACTTCTTGACCTTGAGTATGACCTTGAACTTGAGCGATGCTTTCTTCGATGTCTACTGGAGTGTCTGGAATCTCTATCAGTGTAATATGAGGATGAGCTGTATGACCTACTTCTTGAACCGGATGAACTTCTTGAATATGTTCTCCTATGGCTACTTCTTGAATGTGACCTACTGTTATGACTAGATGCAGGACTGTGCAACGTTTTGCGACTTTTCACTGGGTATTTATCGGAAGATATGGACAATCTTTTAACACTTCCAGCAGAAACATTTGATTTATTTGATCTCTGAGATAAGCTGAGATTTACAGTTTTCTTAACATCAGTTTCCACTTTTACAACTACCTTTCCAAGAGGGCTTTTTAATCCTTTTTTAACAGGTGTTTTGTTTACTGGACCATGCATTGGTTTCTGCTTTTTCAGCACTTTCTTCTTTTTCACTGTATCTTCTAAAGCATTATCCATATCACTCTCACTAGTATCCCATTTAGATTTTACATTGTCCATGGTCTGTGTCTCAATTTTACTCCAAGATTCTTCCGGTTTTTCAATTTCGACCTTTGAAACAGCAGCAAGTGTGGCAACAGGGACGCTGTCTTTTGATCCTGTTGACACAAGTTTTGGAGTCACTTTCAGCTTCTTTGAAGCTGCTGCATTCAACTCATTCACACTGGATTCACTGTTGACCCTCTTGCGATCTGCAGGGGTCTTCTTTTCAGCAATTTCTACTGGTTCTTTCTTAATCTTTTTTTGCAAAACAGCATGGTTTGCTAATTGTTTTTGAACAGTTTTTGTACTCAACGCTTGCAATTTTGCAATGATTTTATCAGCCTCAGTGTCAGAATTGGCACCTGAGAATTTCCTTTTTCTAACTGGCTGAAGGTTCGTGACATCCACAGTTTCTACTACCTTTTTGTCTTCTTTTTCATTTTCACTTTCACTGCTTTCATTATTGTCATCCTTTTTCTTATGCTTCCTTCTCTTTTTCTTCTTCTTCTTTCCATCCTTTTCCTTGTCACCATCAGATTCATCTGCTGAAGTATCACTGTTCTCCTTCTTATTCTCCTCTGTCTTGTCATTTTCAACATCTGATTTTTCATTTTCAGAGTCACTATGATGATGCTTCTTTTTCTTTTTCTTGGATTTCTTTGATTTTTTCCTTTTCTTGTGCTTCTTTTCATCATCTGCATTTTTACTTTCATCCTCATCTGAATGATGCTTCTTTTTCTTGCTTTTCTTATGTTTCTTTTTCTCTACACTATCTTCAGCATTTTCTTTATTTTCCCCTTCTTTATCTACTTTCTCTCCATCCTCTTTCTTTTTCTTATGTTTCTTCTTCTTCTTTTTCTTGCTTGAATGTTCTTCAGTACCTTCTACAACCTCAACTTTAGCATCACCGTCTTTTTTCTCCTCTTCGTCTTCTTTTTCATCTCCCTTATCCTTATGCTTCTTATGCTTTTTCTTTTTCTTCTTCTTATGTGATTTTTTCTTTTCCTCCTCACCATCATGTTCCTTTTTCTCAACATCATCATTTTTCAGCTCAGTTTTACCTTCGATTTCTTCAGTCTTATCTTCCTCTATCTTATTACTAACTTTATTAACATTAACCCCAATCCCAGCATGCCCCGGTGACTTTTTACTCTTATTGCTAAACAGTTGAGAAAAATCAAACGAAAGTGGATTACAGCTATACATCAATTTAGGTTCGGTCTGTGTGTACTGAATCATTTCTTTAGGCCAATCTAACACTTTCCCACTGTCATCTTTACTTTGAACTTTCACAAACATGCACATTAGTTTATTGTCTTTACTTTCTCCCTCTTTAACAGTCACTCCCTCTTTGATTTCAGTCGTTTCACTTCTGGTGATTTCGGTGATACCGTCAGACTGTACGTCTCCATTCATAGACCTTTCATCAACCTCTGGCTCGGGTCTCAGGATTTTTACCTCTCCTAAAGCTCTGTCTGTCCTATCTTCACGCCGGAATGGTTGTGTGTTTGTTATCCGTGATCCAATATTCTTCTTGAAACTGAAGGATACCAGTCCAGATGCCTTGGAATCATGACTGCGAATAAACAAACAGATTATAATCATCATATTACTGTTAGATGACAATTCCGTTCAGGGCTATTCCATTTCAGCATACACGGGACACCAGAAAGGCAATTTAATAAACATCTATGGGTGAACCCTATTTTACAAAAAGTTGGTTCTTTAAACTCAATTTTGCATCTATGGGCTGGTGTTCAATTTCAAAAGTGCCTTCTTGGGGTCCCAATGTATCTTTTAATGGCATAGCCCTCAAATCCACTGTTTTAAATAAATCTTACAATATAATATTGTTTTAATCTTTACTTTGGCCAAACATAATCATGTGTTAGATTATTTTACAGATTCACACTTTCAAGTTTAATACCCTCAAATTTCATCACCAGTATTTTTAAGAAATATTTAAAAGCATATAAACATTTAATTGTTAAATAACTTTCACTGACATGTAACAAAGTAGCTATCCCGCCATCAACAGGCAAATTTTACAAAAGATGCTTTGTATTTGTTTGTATGGTGTTTTTGCGTCATTTTCAACACATGTAGGTTATATATGACGGTCGATTTTTTGTGGTGGAGGCAGACCACCCACTTTTCCTGGGTAGAACCAGTACTGTACGAATCGACACTTTCTCACTTACCAGTCCACCTCCCAGTGGGATTTGAACCCACAGATGCAAACCGTTTCTAAACCTACTGACGAGGTATATATATATATATATATAACATAGTTTGAGAATTCAAACTCTATAGACATAATATACACTGCTTTAACCAGCCATGCCGAAAACCCCAAAACTGGAGCTTCGAATAAAGTTACCAACTCATAATTCATTTCACGCATATTGAGTATGGCATATTCCATCACGGGTATTTTAATAACCCGTGAAAAACTATACTTTTAATCGGCACATATATATGACCCAAACACCTGGATAGTTTTGATACACGTTTTTTTAGTTTAATTTTGTCGTTATTTGGCAGGTTAGTTTCTTATATAAGAATCATTTGTTCCATCGTTTGCCTTCAAATGACACATACCTGGGTGACTTCTTCTCTGGCCTCTGAATATACAGACTTGTTCCAGGACTTCTCCCATCCTGCAATTCCTTAATAGCCTGAAAAAATACAAGTATGGTATACCAGTCTGCTTAAAATCTCCACAGCAACAATGGTGCAACAATCCCTCCATGGCAACAATTGTAACCAAGAATGAAGCAAATCTTCAGAAAGCATGCATTAGTACTGAAAAGTGATGTCCATTTCCTATCAACACAGATCATGTGATTATTTAGACTGATTATGATTGGCTGATCTATTATAAGACAGCTAAGGGGATTGGTCAGGATCATAGAGGTCAGGGGTAAAAGGTAACTGAGTGCGCATAAAAACTCAGATGAAACATGTGATGATGAGGCAGAGACAAACACACTAATTAATTGTCAGCTATATACAAGAGTAAATACAGTTTTAATCTGTAACATAGCTATCTGACATTTGGTTACGATACTCCAGCACCAAAGTTGTACAAAAATCTAAAAACACAGGGTCTTCCAAATATAGACACATTAAGCAATTCAGTTTTTAGAAGAGTAGAAAATGTTTCTATAATTTTTAAGAAAATTTTGGAACTGTACATAGCAAAGGATTTATTTATTAAAACAAAATAAATCAACATAATGGTATTAATTTCTGACAATTATTAAGTTACATTTTTAAACCAATGAGAAGACTGATGAAAGGATTAATGAGTCAAAAGGAGATGTTATCCAATTTGTGAATGTCTGATTGCTTGTATATAGGTATGTATACAGTATCTATGTTACATGAGCTGGAAGAGGTGAATGCTATTCAATATGGGAACAGTTGTTATACTAAAGATTTTTTAAGCACAAAGAGCTAAGGAGTTACTAGATTTAATACAGCGCTCAGGGGTGAAGTAACATGTAAATGTAAAAATACTATTTGCATGGTTAAGTGCCGAAAAAAGCATAATCTTTTTTCTGTTTTTTTGTTGTTGTATTTTACATTTTACACAATGGCCCTAAACATTTGATAATTATGCTCATAAAAAATGTTTTTGTTTGAAAATTTATTTGACTGGCATTTTGTTTTTGAAACTATTAAGCAAAGTTTGTTATAAAAAAAAATGTTCATGGTCGAAAATTTCAATTGGTCAAAAAAGTGCCAAAATATTTAAAAAAAATAAATTTTAATATCAAAAGCCTCATCAAATAATGTGACTTGAAAAAAATATTGGAAATTTTAATCTCATCTAAGAAAAGAAAAGGTGATTCATCTATCTATATATGTTTGCAATATGACATAATTAAGGCCGTTAGACGCAATAAAACTCTGACAAAAATCAAACCAATCAGTTTCAACCAGACAACCAGAAGCAGTGCATCAGAAACTACATTTCACATTTAAATACATAAACTTTGCTGGACATCTCAATTCATGTTCAATATAACGTACAAACACCAACCAG
This sequence comes from Cyrtodaria siliqua, assembly GCA_037043455.1. Lineage (NCBI taxonomy): Eukaryota > Metazoa > Mollusca > Bivalvia > Adapedonta > Hiatellidae > Cyrtodaria > Cyrtodaria siliqua. The sequence continues at coordinate 236,339 of JAWPHD010001997.1, read as the reverse complement.
ATGAAAATATGGAACAAAAAGATATCCGTAAGAATTAAAATGTAGCTAGTGTAAGGTCAAATGAGTTTAAGAAAACACGAGCAAGTAATTATAAGAGTGAATAAATAATCTAATATTATGCTTAATGATCAAATTTTTAGTAGATTGCAAAAATATAAAATAAGTAATTATTTATGGAATATATATTTATTAACATGTTTTATCTATAACATGTTGACTACATAAATAATATTTCTTAAAGAATCCATTTTTTTGTGCTTAGTTTATATGATTATATGCTAACGGTTGATTTTTGGTCCATATTTTCATGCCCCAATGCAAAACAACTAGCTGTCTGAGTGAAATATATGTTCAATAAGTATGTCATATGTTTTCTTATGTTTGTTGTCATTTTACGAGAAACAAGAAGATAATTTCAACTTGTGAAAAAAAGTACAAATATATCATAAACTGCATTTAAAATCTCATAAAATGGTTAACCAACATTGAGTTGTGCCAGAGTTTTAAAACATGCTTTAATTTGTTGGAAAATTACTCCGTCTGACCCATCTATTCTATATTTAGAACTATTTGGAAAACCCTGATCTATAAATAAACTGATGAATATGCAATAGGTGATAATAAACAGATAGCATCACACACACACAGCAATTAAGCAGGACCATTGTACACGTTGTTAAGCTTAACAGGCAATATAGCGGAGAAGAATATTGAAAACAGCATTCCGCACTAACAATGTGTACGTCGTATGCATAGACACGACTGCACATCTCGGTTAGAAATATAACCAGTGATTACTATATATAGTTACGCAGTCAAAGATCGCTCCATTTTACAGCCCTGAAACACAATTGAATCACAATTTACAATAATCTGAATATGACTGGCTGGGTGATGGTCACATGATACACTATGAACTCTCACAAATATGGCAATACAAAATGTCGCGCATATTACATTACAAACGTTATGTTTATAATTGTCAGACATTACAAAAGTTACGTTTAATATTGTCAGAAGACTTAATTTATATGTCTTTATTGTAGAGATGTTTCTGAGTGATCCAGTTTGTGTCCTTGATTTTTATTTTTGTTAGGTGGAAATAAAGAGTATCTGACAAAAATGACCTTTTACCAAGACCTTCTACAACATCTTGATAATTGCCTTGTCCCTATTTGAAGAGATTACTTCCAGAAATCACCAGATATTCAGTAGTTTTATGAGAATGGATCACTCCGAAACTATTTCTGATGTCGTCAAGATTTGTTATTTAGTATTTTATTTTTCATCTTCATTTATTCAGTTTATTTGAAATGATCAACCTCATAATTTTAGAAAATTGACTGTATTAAATTGAATATTTCAATAATGCAATAACACATATACTAGAATAATATCATTTGATTTTCAAAATTATTATTATTGAGATTATTTCAAAAGAATTGACGAACATTATTTTAACAATGAAAATATGAGAAAATATAGGAAAACAGCTTCAATTTGAAATTCACAATAACAAGTTGCAATGTCAGCTTTAAACATATTCACAATGAATGTAGCTTAGAAAATAACTGAGTAAAACTTGAGAAAAACAACTTAACTTACGCCTCATCTAGCACAGATTAATCAACTACAGAGAAATTTTAAAAGTAGACAAAAACATGGATACAGAGTCTCTGGTAACATTTGCTGCCATATTACAGCGCACGATTAGTGTCGATTTAAAGTTATAAACAGTGTTAAAAATGTCTGCTTAACTATTCAGTTAAAAAAAAAGCATGCCCATACACACATCAGATTCAGTAAGAAGACTGAATATGGAGGAATGAAGGGTTTACTTTGGATCACTCTCACGCCCATTTACGTACACAGTACCGAGAGACATTGTCTTGAAAAACTCTCAACTGCATGCCATGGGAGATAATTAGCCACTGAATAATGGCTAGCATAGGTAAAAATAACCTCATTTTTAAAAGTTTTTTCAAAGCATCCAAATGCTGTCTAGGGCGACCATACCTTTCAGGTCTACCTCAACATTTACCACATAACCTTGTGTCATATAATCATATTGTTTGAAAGCACAAGTTTCACTCCCACACATCAATCTCTTAAAATTTGATACTTTTCTTAAAACCTACCAGAGAAACTGTTTTCCAGAGAATTTAACCACAAATGACAGAGTATATTGAGACTATGGCCTTTATAGCTTCGTTAAATAAGGTAGTGTTCCATGGTAAGAGCATGTGTCAAAAGCTCGCTAATCTAGTACAATAAATAAACCCCAAACACAGTTCTGGTTACTTTCATGCAAACCTGATGAATGAGTAAACATAATTATGGAGAATTATTATTCACATGTTGACTTAGTAGATGTTTTATTGCAAGTCGGTGTTGGAATTATTGTGTTAAAATCAAACATGGTTTTTGCCTTGGTGATGAAAGTAAAATAATAATGCAAACTAAGGGCATATCCATAGACTGATCACATAATTTCAGAGATAACCAACGTTAACTGTAACAACAACAAGTTAAAAGATAAGGAATATGTTTATCATCAGAAAATGGTACACATAACTTGAAATACTTGTTTTTCCAACATCAAAATTGCTCGCATCATTGTCCAGCATACTTAGGGTTGCATTAATTGTTCCTACCTTATCTTGTTAGCCATGATGTATTTGGATAACATAATATCCCTACCCTCTGTGCAAGGAAGATAATTGCTGCATTCAGCATTGTATATGTATGATCAATTTGATGCACACTGCTGTTGGTGCTTAGAAGTCACAGGACAACATTATAACACAATACAAAACTTCCCTACTGAGTAAGCAACAAAACTGCCCCATTGTGTAAGCAAATGGTTCCCTTTTTTTGCACCCCATTTATTACTTACAAAATAGCTTCTTTTTTTATAAGACCTATAGATTCTATGCAGACAAGCCAAAATTTCATGATAGATATTTTTTATGAATTTGATTAAAATGCCTATAGATTCTCTGGAGACTTCGACACAGTTCTTTGATTTTCCCAGTTTGTGATCAGTCTATGTAAGGAATGATAACTCTGGGATCCTTACTGAAAATCAGAGTTATCTTTCATGACAATCAACCACCTTACTATGAAAGCATGGATAACACAACAGAATACATCCTTAGCCTGGTCTTTATGGCAAATATTCATCAAACTAGAAAAAGTACAAGCACTTTTTTGGGTCATGTTTATCTATTTTGCCTAATGGAACTGTAATGAAATTATAAATGTGAATTTTTATAACAATGTTGCGTCCATTTCCCCCAATACTAACAAAGTAAATAGTTCAGACCCTTCACAGAAGTGTAAATTTGTTAACATATTTTATGTTTATCCATTTCTATATTTGTTATACTGACTTGCCATAAAAACCAATGCAGATTAGCAGTGAATTCAGAGCTGGGATAACTTTTTTATGAAGAACTTCTACATACTAAGAACAAATTTTGGTCGAGAGACTATTTTATATTTAGTCATTTTCATGGTGATGATATGGAAGTACAGCAGTAGAAGAGGCAATACAAACAAGCTGTTTGTGCCGTGGTAGTAATATCTAATTCATTCAACGATCAGGCCAAATGAGATTTAGCAGGTCTCATAGTACAACACTGAACACCGCTGTCATCCCTGAGTGTTCCTACCTTACCATCACTAATAATTCGATATCACAGATTTGAAAATCTTGAACAACAAGAAAATCACCTTAAGCACAACCCAAGTGAAATCTGAAAACATTTTAGCACTGAATAAAGTTGAGGCTTGCTGTTGTTAGTATATCCCAAGCTCTGGCAGATGCACTATTTTCCAGTGTACAAGAATATTGTGTGAGTGACTAACATGCCCCATGAACAGTATACAAACTGCTACAGGCATACATTAACACTTTCATTATCATGCCGTTTGCATACAGTAAAGATTCCCTGAAAATTGCACCAGGGGGCATCTTGGTGCAAGAAGCAACCCAATTTTAAAGAAGGCTGCCTGTTGATTTTTAGAGACAAACCAACTTTGAAGATAGATGGTAGCTAATTTTAGAGACAACCCAACTTTCATCCTGATTTTACAGGCAACCAAACGTTAAAGACAGCTTCACCCTGATTTTAGAGGCATTCCAACTTTAAAAATAGTTGCACCCTGATTTTAGAGGCACAGCAACTTTAAAATCAGCTGCACCCTGATTTTAGAGGCAAAACAACTTTAAAGATAGCTGCTACCTAATTTTAGGGACAACACAACTTTGAAAGATAGCTGCACCCTGAATTTAGAGAAAAGCATACTTTTAAGATAGTTGTACCCTGATTTCAGAGGCAACCCAACTTTAAAATAAGCTGCACTATGACCAAACTTAAAACATGGAATAAGCAACCCACATCAGAGATGACTGCACCCTGGACCAACTTGTAATATGGTTTCACCCTGGCACTAAAAATAGGCGACTAATTTTAGACACCAGGTCCCCCTCCCCACACCACTCCAAAAAATGTCTTTTGTTGTTGGTGTTTTCCGAATAAAATGCACTTTCTGTAAACAGCATGATAATGTATGTGTACAGGCTGAATCATTACACAGGTATTTGATTATTATGAGGAACAGCTAAAACTTAAAATACAAGAACATCTTTACCTAGGTGAGCCTGGCAAAAAGATTGGATTTTTTCAATAACAATACAAGGTACATCTGGTTTTGTGAGATTTTTAAAGACGCTTTTTTTATTGACTATGCTTTTATAGTTATTTTCAAAAAATTTAAATAAGCAGATATTTGCAGGTAAGATCATTGGTTTTATTAAGGTGTGTGTTGGTGTTATTTTATTTTTTAATTTACTTTTGTCAATATCAATTAAAATCCTAAGGAAATGGAAAATCAAAACAGTTGAAACCTCCGTAAAACCCCACAATTACATTGTGTTCTGTTGTTGTTGTTTTTAATCAGAGCATTTGGCCATAAATATCGGAGCAAGCTGCACTTATTGATCTGTGTAACATGGAAATCTGTCAGATGGTACATCATGCATGGTTTAAACAAAAAAGTTTCCTATTATTTTCCAGTTTATCAAACTATCTGGACACATTAGTTATTGTTATTTGAAAGCATATCATGTTTTGATCAATCATGCATATAATGTATGGGTATAAGTGCAGCTTGTTTACAATGACTGTAAACCAATTCATTTCTAAGATACAATTTCACATTTCCTGATTTTGAATAAATAACTACAAAGGAAAAAGGTTCAATAGTATCTCATTTTTTTCCCTGACAATAATTTCAAATAGAAATAATAAAATGCAAGACCCCAAAACAAGTCATTTTTAGAGTTTTGACTAAAGTGGTCGAAGAAAGAAACTATTAACAAAACTCTGAATTAGATTTTTTTGTTTTCAGGTGACAGTCAATCAGAAAATGAAGAGGCTTACAGATACTCCTCAAACCAATTGAAAACATAAAATTTGAAACACAGAAAGATCATGGTACTAAGGTGTTAGTCAGTCAAATACAATAACACATTCAGAATACATAATTATCCAAGAAAAAAACATACAAAATATACAAGGCCAGTTAATATGTAATGCATGGGTTGACAGGAGTTTTAGACATCTGCTACACGGATTCACAGCTGGACATGGTTTTGGTCATGCATAGTTAATCAAGAAGCTTTCCGAGTAAAAAGTGGGACCTCTTGCTCTAAGAAAGTAGATAAAAAACCCTTAGCCGTTTGTTAGGCAGATTACAAAGTGCTGTAGATCTGTATGAACAGTGACCAATTTACACCAACATGCAATGAAGGAACAGTCAGCACAAATGGAAGCATGCCACATTTACTTCTATTTATAGCAACAATGACCTTGAGAAGAACGACCTATTTATCAACCTGCATAATCTGGTCTCCAAGAGCAACATTGTTGGCTTAGGAAACCAACAACAGAACCATACACAAAGGAACTAATGAAATAGTATGAATATTCCATAATAAAAAGTTGCAGTCTTTGCATAAAGAAGTAACGAAATTGCAGAATAATTTATTGATAAACATTGTTAGCGTAGCCAAGTATGAGTTCTTACAGCAGGCCAGTAAATCTTGACAAGTGAATGCTGAATCTTACTAGAAGGGTGTTTCACGGAACACTTGTGTCGCCCGTCGTCTGCTTATTTCAGCAAATACAATCTAACTATAAAGTTTGAAGAATTGTGCAATCCTTCGTGAATTAACGGAGCAGTTTTTAAAGTTTATGAAAAGGGGCACATAGATCTGCATTGGATAATTGATAAGAACTGTATAAAGTTTCATGACCATAGGTCAATATTTTGCCAAGTTAAAAGCTAGGTTTGGTTGCAGGTTAAAGTTTTATGAAAAGTGGGCACAACTCTGCCAAAATGAAAGTCAGAGTTATTGGACATATGTAACAGCATTCCTTGGGTTATATAAATATGAAGATGTGTGTAAAGTTTCATGAACATACGTCAAATACTTTTCAAGTTATGGCCAAGGTTAGGTTGCAGGTTGAACTGTGAGGACAACGGACGATGACGGACAAAGTGATTCCTAAGTGTCTGCCATGCTATGCAGGCGACACGAAAAATGAAGATAACCAATATGTGTATATGAAAGATAAACGAAAATGTTTAAAAGCTCAGAATGTTATCACAGCAATCAGCTAAATGGATCAAGATTACAACTGGAAACCTTATATTTTTATTTCGATTGAATGCTCTCTACAATGCTTCATAGGAACAGCAGGGTGATTCTGGAATAATTTCTTTTCTCTCCATTGCTCTGTCATGGGCTCTATATAACCCATGTTGGTGAGCCATTAAACAATAATTAAATTCAATACATAAAGAGAGGAGACACCTTTGTCCGAATGGGAAGTTGTCCGAATGGGAAGATGTGTCATATATGTGATAAAAGTAGAGCAAGGGTCCCACATATTATAGGCTTTAAATGGAGTCGCATTGCATAAAATAGATTAGTATGTGGATTTTGGTTAGAAATCTGAAGCAAATGTGTGATCTGGTAGTTATTTTGACTTAACAGCAAAAGGAAACATCTCAAAACTCTTTTAAGAAATCTTATCCATCAGATGATTAGAAATTATGCTGAATATATATTGTAACTCCATTTAGAGCTGCTACAAAATCGGAATACACATCAATGGGTTCATAAGCTTCTACAAGGAGAGCTCTACAATGTGTTGTTACAAATGTCACATTTCTTCTTAATGAAACAAAACTCGGCTAGCCTTTCTAGAACATCAACAAAAGGAATTAATCTGTCCTCTATTCATCTATCAGAAAATGCGTCCAAAGTGTTAAGAGAAAACCTCCAACCCAACACCCGCTTTTTTTAGTGTGGACCAAGTTCCCGATTATTTTTGTTTTGTTTTATGTTATAATACTAGAACTGGTAGGATAAAGTAAAGGTCCTTGAAACTTGGCAGACTCAATAAACAAGACAAAATTGCCGACAGATAATTCATCTGTCGATGGGTTCTATTAACAGTCTGGTAATACATAACATCACAAAAACAGAATGCTATTTTCATGGTAGAAATCCTGCAATCCATTTGGTTGATGCTAAAAAAATAAAATAAAAAAAAAGAGGCGAAAATGAAATAATGCATAACCAAAACCTTTCCAAATAAGTCATGTGATGTTAAACTGTCAAAAACATGATGTCATTTAGTTTAACTTCAATGCATTTGCTAGTAAAACTGTCAAAAACAATGATAGAAACATGTTGACCATTACATAACTTTTACTTTTGCGACAGTATATCAGTCATTTAAAAGTCTTCTCCAATTCAGACATACCACCGCAAGACTCTAATTTCAATGCTATTAACCCTATATTATGCTGTTCCCCAATCACGAATAACATGCCATAAAGGTTAGGACTATTTCTGACAGACATATAAGGACAGATTACTCCTTCTCAACCTTTCGCGATATCACTTACAGAAAGTGGATAAGCTATGTAACACAGAGTATTATCCTGACCATGAAACCACATCTGGCTGTATTCCTGGACTTGAATCTCACAAGAAGTGTTTATCAACGAAATTTTACTATAATTTACTACCCCGGTCCATATCTACTCATCACATGCTAGAAAGCAGGTTTTCTTCTTACAAATAAAACATCAGGACTTATTGCATATATCTAATCTCTAAATCAAAACAAAAACCATGGACACTGAAATATTTTTCAGTTTCCTCTGTAAACATAACACCTCAGTAACAAGCATTTAGATGCAAAATTATCACCATTATGCCTGCCTAAAATCTTTAATCCAAAGTATTTCATACTGGTTTTACCTTTTCCATAAAACGTACTATGGATAAAAAATTCACTTACATATAGCCAAATATGATTTTATGGTCACGAAGGGGGCAATACAGTTTGTGATTTTTTAAAGGCTCTAGAAAATCACTGTTCCAGGCCAGTGATAACCAGCCCTGTCGAATGCGAAAATTCTGAGAATCAGTATTACCCCCGTGTGTTTGCTCATATTCATACCTTATAATAATACATAGAATAAGATGATTGAACAGTTTGGGGGGGAATGTTAGTGCATTTAAAATGAAAAATAAAAATTGGTGCAACTATAGAATTACCATATATCCATCTGAATTGGAAAAATAAGAGTAATAATCAAGTGATGGGTTGAACAAAGAATAAAGCACAAAAGGTGAATGGGTTTCCATGTGTTAATAGTACAAGTTTATATGTAAAACCATCTTTCTTACTGAAAACGCTATTCATTTTTTTGTTTTAAGAACTAAAGGAATGAGTGATTTTTTTAAAAACTGTTATGTTTTCCGCGAAAATAAATAGATGAATCTTGAAGGCGTTAAAGAAATTGAAATACTTTATTTCCATTATTGTTTTAACTAGTCAAACACACAGACAATTTAACAATTTAAATATCAATTTACGAAGTTGAAAAGTTACTAAACAAGGATGTCCCAATATTGCCGTCTACATTTCACACAACAGCGAACAACTACCATCTCCTCTAAAGCTGCAATGGCTAGCAAATTCCAAATGTTACAATAAATAAAACTTATGTCCTCTTGTTCAGCTATTTTCCCAAATTAATTAATGTAATCAATGAACAGAACCATATACTGTGACCTTTAACGTTCAAGACAAGTGCATATTTAGTGTACATCTTTGTGAAAGTGGAGTAACCAACATATTCTTCACTAAGGCCCCCATTGTTGGAATTTGTCCATTAAACCTTAATTAACAACATAATGATTCATACTGGCTTGTAGTTGCATGCCTGCTTTGATAGAGTAATACCACTATGATTAATTATTTGGTCAAGATTGTTGAACGATAACCAAGAACAATCATTCATGCATATTGCTTAATTACAAAGGAACTCCAATTATTTGTGAGTGCATCCTTTGTTTACCATCCATCAAACAATCACATTAGCCACATCTGTATCAAATACATTATGGAATTACCCCCATGGTTTACATCTTTTGAAGGTGTATTGTGCAACTGTGTCGGTGATGTGTTTTATCCATTTAAGACGAGATGTTGTTTTTGAGTTGATCACAGTATTATTACTATTGTTCACAGTCAAAATGGTAATTACTATTTCCCAACCATGAAGGGTCCATACACCACTTAGCGACTACTAACCCTCAAATATACTAAACTAGTATACAATCAGCGGTGGAAATCTCCCAAAGGCTCGGAAAGTCCCTCCACAAATACTAGAATTTGGGCGTAAGGTTACGTAAGAGTGGTATGTCATCCCTCAATGGTTGAGAAAAAGTCCCTATCAGATCCCACTCTCTCAATGTTTGGGAATTAAAGACCCTAATCAGATCCAACTTCTTTGACGGGCAATTCAGCTCAGGTGCTTCTTAGTCATGATATACAGCAGGATAATGTGTGTGAAATTTTAAGCTATTTAGTAGCATCATCGCAAGCTGTGCTGCACCAGCTGTACTAAAGGTCACTTCCATATACATAATTATAAATGTCATTGAATGCCTTGGTTAGTTAGTACAAACGTGCAAGAGTGTCACAGCTGAAACTAAATTGTCAAAATAAGTATGAAAACGCCATTATGATTACCTGTGGTCAACACTGAACGATTAAATGTTCGTTAGTTCTCAAGTTTATACAACTTAATTTGCAAAATTTATTTTAAAATACGCACATCAACTCTTATAATAATATAATTATTTTTTTTGTATTGAGTATGTAAAATTGTGCAATACAATTAATATATGGTATATAATTTATTTAAGCTTCCAATATGCTAAGCATGACATTTGTTTGATTTTTCCTCTCGAAATATTGGTATTTGATACTCACCAAAGTTGAAAATGAGGATTTTTGTAAATAAAATATTTATAATCCATTGAATACAGTGATATAGGCTAGTTCTGAGAGTGGGTTACAGACTACCACTTTTACTACTTTTTATGATGAGATTTTATACGACAACACCACTAGACTTGGGGTTAATTTGAGTGGCTACCAGCCTAACGTTAGACATATACTGGCTAAATATGAAATATGTAGTACAATAGTGCATGCACATACTATTATTGGACAAAAACAATGTAGTTCAAAACACCTGAAAACTCCACCACTGCATACATACGCTTTATACAAATGCATCTCTTTCTAAAACAGTATATGTGGAATTGAATTTAATTAAATAGTTTTTTATGGCACTGCAGCACCACAACACAGTCAATATAGGTTAATTTGAGGAATAAATTTCACATTTTTCTGTAATATAAAATTTAAAGTCATTTTTTTTTTTTTAAAAATTCCTTTGAAATTATAATCAAGAAATGCATTCTGGTCAGCATTTTATATGTTCAACATATGTAAGCAGGTGGCATAACAAAAAACATGAGCATTATTTAAACTATAGCGCAGCATAGTAGTCACAAATATATATATATCGTGGAAGGGGGTGGGGGGAAAGGGCAGAGATTAAAAGAATTCAAACATGATTATGCTCCATCGTTCATCTAAACTAATATAGTAGTCACACATTATACATGCAGCGTATTTTGATACAAACACTGGGCACACGTGACATAACACAGAAAATCTCCAATTTCCCCCAAGTTAAGATATTTGATTAATTCATGCAAAATGTTCATTGCGTGTACCATACAACAAAATAATTTAACAATGAAATTGTTTTGTATTTTTTATTATTATTTGATTTTTGTTAAATCAAACTAAGAATTTCCATGTTTTTGTTTTACCCCTGGGTAATTTCATTTCAAAGTACTGAAAGTACTTCAAACTTAGTAAATTTTGATTATTTTACTATGGCAGATGGTGATAAAAGATGTATTTCCAGATGACTATCAGCATCGCTCTGCAGAGGTCACCATACCAACCCCGTGGGCGAAATACTTCTTTCATTACCACTTTAGCCAAGCGTATATTAAACATTGCATCTCCAAATATTCAAGCAACAACATTTGTCAGGCAACTCGAAAACCAGGACCAAAGTACAAACATTTCCATCATAAAAATCCTTTAAAACTGCCATCTCCATACGCTGTAGTTACCTACTACAGTTAATACGGAGATGAATTCAACAAATAACAAAACACGATAGATTGCTTTTGAAAGTCATTTTTATCTCTCTGCAATATTATTATTTTAATATCCCGTAACCATTTCCTACACCATTTTTATTTTGCACATTCTACATCTTGTTTTATAAGTGATTTTAAATGCCAGTACAAGCAGGGGACCGGTGTCGAGTGACACACAGCGACCCGGAAGGTCAGTTACAAAACATGCTACAGTGCACTATGGGTAATGTATAAACTTCTGCCGCATTACTCGGGTGCCAGCAAGTATGTCCGTGTTATGAGATATGATAAAGCTGTTTTGTGAGAGGTCCCACAACAAGTACACATGTCAAATTGTATGTGAAATTATTCTGTGGCCGTTAATAGCATCCAAACTTGCAATTAATTTTTACAAATTTCAGTGAAGGAAAAATGCAACGGTAAATTATTCCTCCATAAACAACGGAAGATCGGAATGTTTCTGTTGCTATTAAACTGCCAATATTTCATCAATGCGGGTTCCCTGTTCCCTTATTATTTTACCTCAACCAATAGTTAAAGATGTTACGAGACAAAAGCCCAAAATAAATGACAAGTGTACAAGCATACAAACCACAACAACATGTATACTGTGGCTCAAAACAAATTAAGTTACAGAGGGGAAGTTCAAAGAAAATAGTCCCAGATAACAATTAAGAAAAAGTTTCGAAGGTAGCATGCAGGAGTCGCACCAATTAACACGCTGATTAAAGAAAATTCCATATGCTATTTTAACGCGATTCCAGATAAAGAAGTCCCATTCATAAGATCATGATGGTAAGTAGTAATTTTAAAGTTATTTCAGAAAAAGTAGTCCCAGTTATAATAGCATGGTGGTTAGAGAAATTTCAAATTTTTATTGTAAGGTGATGCCAGAGAAAGTAGTCCCAGTTATAAGAGAATGGTGGTTTTAGAAAAAGTAGTCCCAGTTATAAGAGCATGGTGGTTTGAAAATCCCAGTTGTGTGATCTGATGAAAAAGAGGTATATGGATACAGTACTGAGGTTCTATTGCAATTATGATTCCTCTAGTTTTGTATTGTGCACGGATGACATTACCTTCCTGTGGACCCATGCTTTTGAGAAGATATCTAAAACCCTACCTAGACATTGGCAGCTTAATAGAACATGTTTACTTTCAAGGTAAATGTAAAGATTTTTAGACTGGTTTTGATTATATAACAACTATCGAACACAAATGTAGCATGTAGCATTAATATGTTCAACAAAGTTAGAAAATGAATCAATAAAAGAATTAAAATGTGAAATAAAGGTGTAAAATTCTAACAAAGAGGTGGCAAAAGAAATATGTTAGATAAAAAAGGGAATATAGAGTAATATTCACAAAAGTTTGTTGCTTGCTTTGGCCTAATTCTAAGCAATGAAAAGTACCAAATACAGAATACACATGTCAAATTCAGCATGACACAAAAACACACATAAATAAAACTGTCTTAAAAATAACACAATTACTAAAAATGCTTCTCGACTTGTGCAAAATGGTCTTAATTTACAGCCAATACATGTTGTCGGTATTAATTTAATGAAACTGAAACCCTATAGAAGCCTAACGAAAGATGTTTTCGAACAGAAATCAAGAAATTGTAGTTTTAATTACAATAAACTGCAACTATTTTAAATACACAAAGATGACAGACATCGATTATAAGGTATATAATGAATGATGACAATGAAGATGATGATGATGATGACGGTATTCAGTATAGGTATTCTAGTAGCATATTATACAAACCTGACGAGTGGGATTCACACAATCCCTGCCCCGTTAACACCGTTATACAATTCCAAGTTTGTTACATTTACACAGTTTGTAAGAATTCTTATATTTTCAGTTTTTAGTAATAACGGCTTAATGATGCCTGAATTGTCTGTCATTGTATAATATAAACAAAATGAATTTTTAAGGTAAAACATTTCATGAAATCGAAACAAATGCCAACTAATGATCTGGATGGAGGCATGAGAATGATGTAACATTTGTAATGATGTGTATCAGATATGTTTGATAATAAAAGATTGCTCCTTGATCTGCAGGGTTTTAACAATGTTCAAGCCATCTTACCTTCCTTTTCCATCAAAAAACCTGATAAAATTAAGCATTTGACATGGTTCAGTTGATACTAACATAAATTAATAGTGTTCCAATACATTAATAACTTGTACGGTGTTTCATATATATTTTTAAAAATAACACACACACGGAAAAAAAAATTGAAGGTCTTCTATAATACACTGGTCCTGTTTTAATGAAAAATGCTGTTGATATTTGTGACATGTAGAAAAGGGATCGACGCTTGAATTTCAGTCTGCATGTAGAAAGTAGTTCCAAACATGCATTCATTGAAGAATATTCGGCTTACAGTAGAGAGAAATAGTATCGGCTTGCACAAACTGAAAAACAGATTTCAACACCATACTCTTCAATGCCTAAAACAGGATTTCAAGCAAGCCATTTTACCAAGCGAAGGCAATTTTTAAACTTTTTGCTCAGGTGTGACGACTATTGGAAGAGTATACATGGAGTAACCTCCCTTCCACTAGACACACCAATCAAGGGAGGTAAGCTACACAAAAGGAAAGCTTCCTTGCTGAAACTTGTTTTTCAGTCCATACTTGAGAGGGATATGTTATAGATAAATAGAAATTGATTTGAAATATCTGGAAATCTTGTTTCGGTGTTGCACTTTTGTTTTTGCTCTCACAATCTGAATAGACGAATGGACTGCCTCTATTCAATAAACACAGAAATAATACCAGATGACAGTGATGATGATGTTAAGTACAGGACACATGAACACCAATCAAAGGAAAACTTGCTTCAGTTAATAAATTTACTTGCAGTCTTTTTTATAAAGTATTGCAGACAAAAAAATATTATAACACAAAGCAATATTATTAAGACCAACCGAACAAAATAAAAATATTATCTCCTACTTTTTCTAGTGACATACTTTGATGCTAACAAATAAAAGTTGACTTAAAATTGAGTTCCGAAATCACAAATACATTTTGTATTTATAAAAATGTCATTAAAATTTTTACAAGCAAGTTTTGTACGATTGGTGCGGTTTGATGAGATAACGAGTCCAAGCCGTGATAAATCCTCGTCAGTTAGGAGAATATCAATTATTAACAAATATGTATGTTGTATATGTATATATATGTATCATTAACGCTATTTTTCTAAAAATAAGATCGGTAGTTTTGATTAATGTAATGGTATTTTCAGATGTTTGGACAAAACTTAACATCTGCTGTTCATTTTTATGAAAAAATGCAGAGTTAAGGTTATTAAAACACATCCACATCTGAAAACATCACTATTAATATGGAATGATAGAGATGAAAAAGGTGTCCGCTCCTTGAACAAAAAACCTTCATTCATTTGATTTTTAAATTATTTTTAAATTCATAACTTAAATAAAGGAAAGCATATTCTTAATACTCAAAGGAGCATTTGCAATGCCTCAATATTTGAAGAAAAAGAAGGCTGATTCCTCAATATGATGAATGTAAAATTGGGACGATAACACTTTACACCTCCGTGTCCGTTTTCAAAATAAAAATAAAAAATCTAAGAAAATGAAAGAAAAAAAAATTCTTGCAATATGTCACACTGTCATGATTTATATGGAGGCGAGTCGACACTTATGTAACCCTACCTGCTGGTGTTCTTCCGATTGCAGGTGCGTGTCGTAGTCATGCTGTAGCGTAAACTTCATCACACACGATCGACACAGAAGCTCATCCCCGCGGGGTTCCAGGTGACTCAGAGATACCTTGATCTTCTTACGTTCTTGTTGAGGAAGCTAGCAGAAATGAACACATCCAAATATGGTTAGATTATAATCATGCCCCGTAAATAAAGCAAAAACAACATAGAATTCTGTTGAAAAGTTGTGCATTTTCAAAAGCATTCAGCCCTTTCAGACGTTATTTCTACTAATTATCGATAATATTCGACGTTCTTGAAGGTTAAACAAACATGAGCAATGAATTAGCTTGCGGTGCAATTCAATATGTTGAGATTATTTGATTTCTTCATCATTTGGAAATTATTGTGTGTCGCCCTTAATCAGATTTTCTGTCTTGTATGAAGAAAATTAAATTATCGGCTTAGCATTGTGTAATAACAAAACTCGTATTTTTTCTTCTTTTTAAATGCTGCAACCTTACATTTGATGACTCCAGACCAATGTAGAAGAACATGTTCTTGCCTATCAGTTTGTTTGTTGGGATTTAATGTTATTTTTTGGCATATGTTAGGCTGTGTATGAAGGTCGATTTGTTAGTGGTTGAGGCAGATCACTCACTTCTTCCTGGATAGAACCAGTACTGCCTACCTCCCGTCGTTCGTAAAAATCGACACTTTCTCACTTACAAGTCGAGCTCCCAGTGGGATTCGAACCACCAGCGGTGAGAGGCGAGAAGGTTTCAAACACAGTGTCTTTCACCTTTAGACCACAGAGGCGCTTCTTGCATATATATCAGATAATCATATTCTCACTTTACAAATGTCCTGGACAAACTTACGGGAGTGGGATAAAAATCACCCCCTTTTAACAGTTGCATGATGTCATTTTGTAAATGAAGATCAAAAGATGGCGATGTACACAATGGTATGCCAGAAATAGAAGCAATCATCAGGTAACAGGGTAGCTGGTACAAATATGGAATACGAGGACTTCGATTAAAACAGTTATACTTGAGCTGCGATTTCCTATCTGAACTAGATATCCATTCTTATATTCTAGCCTACATCCAGTCAATAAAATGAAATGGTGTTTAACGTCATTTTCCAGCACAATATTAGACTTTGTATTACGGTCAAATGTTTGTGGTGGAGGCAGACCACCCATTTATTCCTCCCACCATCCGTAAGAATCAACATTTTGTCATTTATGTGTCGAGCTCCCAGAGGGATTCAAACTCGCAGTGGTGAAAGGCGCTAAGGTTTCAAAGTCAGCATCAGTACCCTCTCGACCACGGAAGTGCTGTCAATGAAATGAAATGGCAACCAAAGTGCAAAGAGAATAAAAGGAAGTCCTGCAGCTTGACACAAGAACCTACCTTTTCTGCAGGCAGGGGAATGATCGCAGTTGATGGTAGCGGTATGTCTTCATCCTTCGGCAGTGGTATAATCTCCACGCTTGGCAAGGGAATGATGTCCACTTTTGGCAGTGGTATATCTGCATCAGATGGAAGGGGTATGTCAGCATCTGACGGCAGAGGGATGTCTGCGTCTGAAGGCAGCGGTATGTCAACACTAGACAATCTCTTCTTGTTCGAGGTTATTATTGGTGAAGTACTTTTCAGCTCGTTATTCGGAGCTAAAATACAATTTATCAGTTCTAGTGCATATACTATATGTACCTGCATAAAATGTACAGTAAACTTATTAGATCAGTCTACAATAAAGGCCTTGTTTCAAGAAAAATATTCATAGCAAAATTAGGTTTATTTTTTACAATCACCAATATAACATGGCCAATTGGTGTATAAAGGTATCTGAAAATCACTCCCTTTAAACAATCTGTGATTAGAATAAAAAACTTGGTTATTTTTTTCTTTTAACAAAATCCAGATATTTCTTCATAAAATTACAGAGAACAATTAAACACCTTATATTGATTCAGACCTCTGGTTCATAATAAATTATTTATATAAACATCATATTAATCAGTGAGAAGAATATTACCTAGGACAGGTCTTGGTCTGGGTCCCCCTTCTAGGCAGCCACCTCCCCCCATCTTAGGGGATTCTGGCGTCAAAATGATGTGGTTACTCTGAAAATATACAACATACACAATGTAACATCAATTTACAACATACATAGTGTTAGACTGAGGCAGAGCGAGGCAGTTGCATCGGTAGATTTACAACATACATAGTGTTTGACTGAGGCAGAGCGAGGCAGTTGCATCGGTAGATTTCAGAAAGGTACCACAACCTGAAACTAGAAGGCCACGGCCTACATGTCGAGTCCTATTATGAAGAAGTCCAGACTTTTGATTTGACCAACACCAATGTCAATCCAAAGAGATATTCGTTCCTTACATACTTAGTATTTAATTTAATTAATGTCACTGTGATCGCTAAGTTGACGTCCATAAATGGGCTCAACAAAAACGTTGTGTTTAAAACTGAAAACCTGGTATGGGAAATGCACTTAAACACAAGATATCAGGTAGAAAGCAGAAATCCTTTTTTCTGCGGGGTTTGGGGGACATCTTGACCATCCCCAGATCCCCCAAGAAGGCAGTTGCCTCTGTCAAGTTTCAGGGCTTACTATGGGCCTGTCTGTACACAGTGCATCAGTGAATAACAGTGAATAACAGTGAATAACAGTGAATCAGTGAATAACAGTGAATAACAGTGAATAACAGTGCATCAGTGAATAACAGTGAATAACAGTGCATCAGTGAATAACAGTGAATAACAGTGAACAACACAAATATAGGTTGATATGCACCGAAACATGAACTCAATAATCTCACTGAGATTGTGTTCTGGTGAAAGTACATAAATATGCAAATGTTATAAAGCCTACTTCACCTTACTGCAGATATGTGTGCCTTAATCAAACATTATATGCTTAACATGTATACCTGTATAATGCATAACATGTAAATTGTTCAATCTGGGGGAAAATCCATGTTTTCAAACCCCATGATTGGTCATAATTTCCGAAGTAAAGGTTGTGTAAATACATTTCTTTCCTGTGTTTGAAGTGACTCATCAAGACAAGACAATCACTGCATGTCAGAGTTATAAACTATCTCAATACCCCATCACCACCTAATATACATTTGTAATCAATCATTGAAGTTCACAGCATGTATTAAGTTCTGTATATATAACACTTCATGAAAACTTGACTTTATTGAATTATGACCATAATATGCCTGTTTTAAAATATTGCCTTACTTTGTATGCAGGAGAATAAAGGTGGGAAAACTCCATATGGCATGTTGAATGCTGAACAAAGGGATTACGACCAGACCCTGACAAACGTGTAACAGTGTTTTAAAGACACAAAATATACCAGAATACAAAACAAAACCCCCTTAGATTTAAAACCTAAAACAAACTAAATAGAAAATCGACAAATAAAGGAATGAAATAATTGGGTTTCACGTCCCACTCAACACATGCATTATACTGGCAATATTATAATAAATTATCTAGATAAAAAAACTACGGAATAAAGAGAACTGATGATATAACCTCAGATACAAGTTTGATACAAGTTATAATTTTGCGGAAATTATTTTGCAAAATCATAATAGGACAGCAACCACAGAGGGAGATGAGATGAGAGATGAATATTGCCCAGCTGTAGAGCACGAAGCCAGAACTACATAGGTCACCGACGAATAACGAGATACTTGTTTAAGTCCCTATCCTGCCATCAACAGGCAGATTTTACAACAGATGTACGCAGTTTCTAAACCTTAGGCCAGATTTTTATTTTATTTTTTTGGTTCTGAGACTTTTTTCAGAAAAAGTTCTGCAGGAGGAGAGAGAAAAAATCTGAACCTTTATAAGTGTGTATGTTGTATTAAATGGTGTAATTCACATTGTAAAACATAAAATGGACCTGAACAAATTTATGCAACATGATTTTCTGATTTTACGTTAATTTTTAAACATGATAATTTGGTTGTTTGAAATGGGTGATCAAAAAATTAACAAGAGGTCAATGACCTTGAAGCTCTACTGATTGATTTTGATTTCAGGAAGTAGTGACTACAAACTTGATTTTTGAAAATCTATTTTTAGCCGTGGCGGCCATCTTGAATTCCCGCCGACCTGAAATTTTGCTAGGATCAATTAGACATCAAGAGCAACATTTCTGTGAAGTTTCATGAAAATCTGTCAAGTACTTTCAGAGGAGTAGTCGCTACAAGTTTTCATTATATAACTCTATGTAAACAAAGATGGCCACTGGCAGCCATGTTTAACGTCGAATCAAAATAATGTTCAACTCGGATAACCATCATGTCATGCTGATCATTTTAGAAAAAGTCCCATATCAATATCTCTTATAGTTTTCAAGAAGTAGTCGCTACAAACTTATTTTTTAAAAATCTATTTTTAGCCGTGGCGGCCATCTTGAATTTCCGGCCGACCTGAAATTTTGCTAGGATCAATTAGACATCAAGAGCAACATTCGTGTGAAGTTTCATGAAAATCCGTCAAGTAGTTTCAGAGGAGTAGTCGCTACAAGTTTTCATTATATAACTCTATGTAAACAAAGATGGCCGCTGGCAGCCATGTTTAACGTCGAATCAAAACGATTTTCGACAAGGACCAACATCATGTCTTTAGAAAAAGTCCCATATCAATATCACTTATAGTTTTCAAGAAGTAGTCGCTACAAACTTGTATTTTGAAAATCTATTTTTAGCCATGGCGGCCATCTTGAATTTCCGGCCGACCTAACATTTTGCTAGGATCAATTAGACATCAAGAGCAACATTTCTGTGAAGTTTCATGAAAATCCGTCAAGTAGTTTCAGAGGAGTAGTCGCTACAAGTTTTCATTATATAACTCTATGTAAACAAAGATGGCCACTGGCAGCCATGTTTAATGTCGAATCAAAATAATGTTCGACTCGGATAACCATCATGTCATGCTGATCATTTTAGAAAAAGTCCCATATCAATATCACTTATAGTTTTCAAGAAGTAGTCGCTACAAACTTATTTTTTTAAAATCTATTTTTAACTGTGGCAGCCATCTTGAATTTCTGGCCGATCTGAAATTTTGCTAGGATCAATTAGACATTAAGAGCAACATTCCTGTTAAGTTTCATGAAAATCCGCCAAGTAGTTTCAGAGGAGTAGTCGCTACAAGTTTTTACTATATAACTCTATGTAAACAAAGATGGCCGCTGGCAGCCACGTTTAACGTCGAATCAAAACGATTTTTGATAAGGACCAACATCATGTCATGTTGATCATTTTAGAAAAAGTCCCATATCAATATCACTTATAGTTTTCAAGAAGTAGTCGCTACAAACTTGTATTTTGAAAATTTATTTTTAGCCGTGGCGGCCATCTTGAATTTCCTGTTGACCTGAAATTTTGCTAGGATCATTTAGACATCAAGAGCAACATTCCTGTGAAGTTTCATGAAAATCCGTCAAGTAGTTTCAGAGGAGTAGTCGCTACAAGTTTTCATTATATAACTCTATGTAAACAAAGATGGCCGCTGGCAGCCATGTTTAACGTCAAATCAAAACGATTTTCGACAAGGACCAACATCATGTCACGCTGATCATTTTAGAAAAAGTCCCATATCAATATCACTTATAGTTTTCAAGGAGTAGTCGCTACAAACTTGAATTTAAAAAATCTATTTTTAGCTTTGGCGGCCATCTTGGATTTCACATTAACATGAATTTTTGCTAGGATCAACTAGACTTCATGGGCAACATTTCTGTAAAGTTTTATGAATATCCATCCAGTAGTTTCAGAGGAGTAGTCGCTACAAATAAAAGTTAACGGACAGACGGACGGACGGACGGACGGACGGACGGACGGACGACGGACGCCGCACCACGGCATAAGCTCTGCTGATCTCTGATCAGTAGAGCTAAAAAAGG
Source organism: Cyrtodaria siliqua (assembly GCA_037043455.1). NCBI lineage: Eukaryota > Metazoa > Mollusca > Bivalvia > Adapedonta > Hiatellidae > Cyrtodaria > Cyrtodaria siliqua. Next base: position 215,065 of record JAWPHD010001997.1, on the reverse strand, counting down.
ATACTTTTTTTAAACATTTGTGTTTTTTAAAATAATGTTTTGGAATAAATAATGTTTTCATTTTTGCAAAATTTAGGATCGGAGGGTTTGAGAACTCTGGCCTTAGTACCGACGACAAGGTATATATATATATATATATATAAAACATATAGTTTGAGAATCCAACTCTACAGACACAATACAAACAGTCTGAACCAACTGAGCCAAACTGCAAAACTGGAGCATAGAATTAAGAGTTACCAACTCCTAATTCATTTTATGCATATTCAACCATGGGTATTTTAAGAACCCATGAATATAAATCTATACTTTTAATTGACACATATACATTAGTAGTTACTATGAATGACCTGAACACCTAGATAAGAGTTTTGAGAAATTGTTTTGTAGTGTAATTTTGCCGTTATTTGGCAGGTTATTTTCTTTAAAAGCGGGAGGTACACAATACTAAATAATGTTGTCTCTTACATTGGTTAACCATTGTGTACACTTTCCTAACGGTTTCACAGACTGGTGCCAATATCTGTCCAATGGTTTACTTATGGCAACAAATGCTGACTTATATAACCAGTATCGTATGGTGATGCGGGTCCAAGTTTATGGTTTGTTTGTTTGATTTTAATGGTGTTTTATGTCATATTTAAAGGCACATGTTAGGCCATATATGACGGTCATCTCTTTGTGGAAGAAGCAGACCACCCCAATTTTCCTGGGTAGAACAGTACTGTATATCTCCCGCCATCGGTAAGAATCAACACTTTCTCACTTGACAAGCGAGCTCCCAGTGGAATTCAAACCTGCAGCAGTGAGAGGCGAGAAAGTTTTCGACACACAATTTTACTATCCCAGTCACAGAAGCACTAGTTATGGACAAGGCACTAAGGTTAGAAAAGGTATACCGAACGAAGAAAATCTGACCTATATACCTTTCCTGGTCTGATTCCTGGTAAGATAAAACTTGCATAAATTATGACCTGAAACATCTACGTTTTTTGGGGGGTACATTTCGTTCGCAAAAACTGACAGATATTTCTTCTTTTTTTATATAAAGCATTTTCTTAATGAATTAGTTTGACCGATCTTTTCAAAAAAAAAGTCAAACTTAGCCTAGAACTGAAGAACTGAAAACAATCCTTATCCATGTATGTGGTGATATAGGCTTACTATTACCCCTTAACCTGCTACATATATAACTGACTGTTCTTTCTTTCATTTCTGTGACAATGAGTTACTCGCAGGCTGATCTGGGTTTACAATGGACGCAAAGGCTATTATAGTCGTGCTTAGCGGGTTAGAGGAGTCGTGGTTTCGATCTCCATCCAGACTGGTTGGGAATAAAATATCTAAAGTAGGTCATCCTCACCATGCATTCACTGAATTTAACTGATTTAATTCACTTGTTGTTTAGCCGCTCAATCAACACAAATGTTTTAAGTTTCTTAGCAGTGCCGGGCAGACGGTGATGGTACAGGAATTGAATTGAATGTTGTTTAACGGCTCATCAACACAGTATAGGTTATTTAGAGCCGCCCCAGAGAGAGGGGAATAATACATAGGAATCCGGGAACGTGCCCTACTCTTATTATCGAATAGATTCCTATGGTTCTTTAACGTGCTCGGAGGATAGACCGATACATGGACCGCCCAGTTTACGTCCCCATCCGACGGACGAGGCTAAGGGAAAGTGCCTTGCCCAAGAACACACCGACGAAACTCAGTGGCACCACGGAGGATTGAACCCGGGGCCTCCGGTTACAAATCCGCCGCGCTACCGACTGCGCCAAGACAGGAATCCGCTAACACCATACTCTGGCTATATATTTGATTCCTTTGGCTCTTTAACATGGCTGAAAAAACTTCCAGGGCCTTTTTAACCTATATAACAGGGCCGAAATTTGGCCTCTTCCCAATTGCAAAACCCACTATTTTCCCCCAATTCTGAGAAAAAAAATCCCAATTTTAATTATTATTTTTTTAACAAAAGTGACAGACTTCTTCCCATAGTTTGTATGTTAGTATAAGTACTCAATGAAATACTTGATTGATATTAAACCTAAAACAAAGATTTTAATGAAAATTAAAAAACCTTCACTTAATAATGAACATTATGCTCTTTTCCCCAATTTTGACTATCTCGCACTTCTACACACACACAATCAATCATATTACAGTGGCGCCAACACAATAAACTGACCAGTTACTGCAGTAAACGTTACATAATTATATTGACTGATATGAGAAACACGTGGAGCGAAAAGCCTTTATCATACTGATCGGCTTGTGCGAGAACGATAACACTGACCAAGTAATCTATTTTTTCTTCTAAATTGTAAGTTACATGGTTCCGAAGTACAATCAACTGAGAAAACAATATATAATAAAGCTATTCAGTTTCTGGACGTTCCGAGTCCTGCCTGGACATGAATACCAATATGCTATAATAACTGCATACATATACAGAGCTGTCTATCTCCTATGGTAACTATGTGATTACTACGGACAGCAGCTATGGTTAGTTATTGATACAATAACAAACAATCACATCGGGGAATTCCAGCAAGGACATGAATGTGGTAGAATAGGACAAATGTCTCAGTTCTTTGTATAATATCACAGTAAATATTGACATCTACTGATCATGCCAAGTCCCAAAGGTATGATGGACAGCCAAATAGTCATCAAGTAGCCCCATGCAATCTGCCAGAAAGAGTGACATATTGCACGCATCAGTTAGCAAGCACCAGTGACAAATATTTACATAGACATTGTATAATATGGACAATAACTATTGCACAATCTCCTATATAATTTAACTAATTATGTAAAATAGTGTCCCTATGATATATTACAATATCTGGTCTGATATGTTGTAATATCTGGCCACAAAAATGTTAATATACCCAACATGCTGTGTGGTCAACAGTTTGGTAAAGATTGGTTTGAACGAGTTGTCCCTGTTCTGCCTCTAAGAAAACCTTCCAGTGCTAATTCCTGTGCATTCTCACTCTTATTTTACATCAGAGATTTTCTCAAAAAAGATGCAGATTTTAATGTAATAGGATGCAACCTTTTAAGTTAATCAAGCAGTTAATTCATGCTTCATCAAACAGATGGATCAATGTTTTTAATTATATTGCACATGACCAACTTAAGGGAAGGGAGAGCTACATAAATGGTGACAAATAAAAATTATGCTTCAGACGTAGGGAGGATTACCCCTTTTTAAAAGTTTCGATAAAATACGGTGTGCGTTTTCTCCCTAAAAAAAAGTGAATATCCCCACCACCCCCATATGCATTAAGCATTGTTGCTCTCATAATTAAGACTAAAAACTGCATAAGTGATTTTTTTTTTCTTTCTGAAATCCTGGACCAGCACTTACCCCGTTAAAAATAACAAATAATGGTTGTACCATAAATCTGTATTTTTTTCAAAAATCGCTGTGTCCTGTTGGGTTTTCTACATAAATTGCATTTGTTAAATCAATAATAATAATTATACAAACGGTATGAAGCAAATTGTTTTTACATATTACTAGCTGCTGATTACATTTCACCAATAATATTTTCAAACCGATAGTAGAATAATGTAGAAAAGTTGACTTAAAATTGTATTTAAATATATGCAGGCAGATTTAAAGGGACACATGGCAATCTTGATTTTTTTAAAAACTGACGTCGTCCCATTAGTTTGTCTTAACTTGCATTTGTTCAATCATCAATATTAATTGTTAAAATAGTTCAAAGCAAATTATTTTTACATATTACTAACTTATAATATTGCACCAATAATATATTTAAAAATGTGGCAAAATATTACAGAAAATTGAAATCTCAATTTTTTATTAAATTTTATGCAAGCAGTTTTAAAGTCAAAATGACGCAGGATAAATAAATCAAGGAGCAAATTTTAATGTTTGACTCAAGATTGCCATGTGTCCCTTTAAAATGATACTGGATTAATGAATTGAAAAGCTACTTTTAATGCTTGATAAATTAAGTCTTCAAGATTGCCGTGCATCTCTTTAAAAACAGTCTAAGCCTACGAAGTATTTCCAAGCAAGTGATTGTTCAAACAATCACTTAAACACCATGTTTAAAACATACCTAAACCATAATTATGTTCACACTAAACACTTAAAAAGCATGTTTTTAATTGGTTATTTTAAACTTACTTGAATAATCATGGATATCCTGTACTGTAGATCAAAACTTGTCCAAGTTTATACTTTATATTAAATCCACAATGTGTCAGTGAATCCACACATCCTGTATGTTATCTGTCCCCACCAGATTTCCAGAAATAATGATGGTGACCTCAGCCTCACTATACCTGACATTGTCAAGCATATTAAAGTGTCAGACTGACACACTGTGGTAGTTGCTATGCATCCAAATTGCACATGATTTGCTAAGCTGTGCTATGTTTACACAATGGATGCCTTCCCAGAAACTATTTCCACATAAAAGTAATTATATAAACAGATAAAATTCCATTTCTCTGAAATTTATGTCTGTGAGCTATCTTTATACATACAGACAGGCATGTAAAATGTATTCATTACAACATTCAAAGACGAATGCAGCTAAGAATGCTTTTATTTCTGTTTCATATAATTAGATGAAATATATACGAGCCTTGCTTTCAGGGATTTTTTTTTTAAAGGGGAAAGATCATGAAAATAAATTAATTTCACATAAATATGACTGACAATTAACAGGAATATATGGCATGGCAATTAACTTTTTCTCAAAATACATTTTAAAGTCAATAGCAACATAAAAAATAACTTCACTGTATATTAAGGTTTTTTTAACACATGTCAATCTGTTCCTGTCACTGTTGATTTCCATTTGATCAAATATTTATTGGTGTCACATATATATACTGAGGTAGGTTCTGACTGATGCAGAAGTTGTAAAACTCAGACAGCATGCAGCAATTATTTACCATGGAAATTACTCTTTAAGTGACTGAAAAATTATTTTGCAACAACATTTCAAAATCTGGCAAAAATACTTGAACCAATGCATAAGCGTTCAATTTTCGATACATGTATGTTGACTTGAGCTATAATTTCAGTATAATAATAATGAAATAAATTGGCTATTGCCAAACATTTTATCCCCACTAAAACTTTAGTCAAAATGATTAGTTCACTTAACGTGTCATACTAGACTGTTGTGGCACAACAGATAGCCAATCCAGAGCTCTGGTTTGAGCCTCAATGGGTTACTTCGGTGTTTTCTTAGAAAACTTCTCTTAGCTTTGTCCATCGAATTGGAACATAAACTGAGCAGTCTGGTATATCGTGAGTCTTAGAATCCTCGAATTGGGACATAAACTTAACAGTCTGGTGTATCGCGAGTTTTAGAATCCTCGAATTGGAACATAAACTGAGCAGTCTGGTGTATCGCGAGTCTTAGAATCCTCGAATTGGAACATAAACTGAGCAGTCTGGTGTATGGCGAGTTTTAGAATCCTCGAATTGGAACATAAACTGAGCAGTCTGGTGTATCGCGAGTCTTAGAATCCTCGAATTGGAACATAAACTGAGCAGTCTGGTGTATGGCGAGTCTTAGAATCCTCAAATTGGGACATAAACTGAGCAGTCTGGTGTATCGCGAGTCTTAGAATCCTCCGAGCATGTCAATGAACAATAGAAATCAGCCTGATAAAAAGTAAAACACATGAATCTAATTTTGGTACATGAATCCAACTTTATAAAAACTGTAATCTAATATTCAGACAATTAGCTTATTCCACTTCTGACAGGATTTTAATATTTTGTATTGTTTATGCACTTGACAGGAAAGTCAATCCCATAATGAAAATTAAACTTCAAATAAAGCAATTTATTTTTGCACATATTGAGAGTCTGGTCCAGGAATTGTTTAACTCATTATATTTTAGCTATCCAAAGTATAATCCCCATTTGACAAGACCTGAAAATAAACTATATTAAATTCCAGTGTATATCAGGAGAATAACTTGCACCCAAGCACAGAATTATCAGTTGTAATTCCCAGTAGCCAATATGCCACAACCAAAGCAATCTTTACATTTATTCTATCAGCACTGTGCACCACAAAATGTATCCATTAACTGCTGTAATGGGCGATTAGTGTTCTGTTCATCATGCAGAAAGTTCATCATGCAGAAACATTTTGTCACTGTGTGTGCAACTTCCTATATAATCACAAATTATATATTATCCATTTCTACATCTAAATAAGACAACACTAGGGTATTCTAGAATTAATCCAGATTTCCTAAGCCAGTTTCAATGAAATTATGAAGAAATTCAATATTAACACAAAGGATTCTGTTTTAGTTTATTTTAAATATGTCTATCTCCATTCGAGGTTTCTTTGTCAACTTCGAGTTTTTCCTGTAAAGTTGAGACTGTTATTATGTTATTATTTTCTAACCTCTCCGGAAAAACAATACTTTTTGGAGACAGTGGAGTCAAAAATGTGTTTTGCAATCTCACAAACAGTACTATAGTTTTCATGACAATTATTTCATATTTGTTTATTCTATGTTACTATAAAATAAGAAAACAAATTTGTCTTGTGAATTTCCTCTATTTTCAGCTGAGCCAGCCATCTTAATTGAACAGGTGAGCAAATACTGCCAGCTTGATACAAGAAAATAAAGTTCTAATCAGAAGTTATGAGGTAAAAGCTGAAAATAGGAAGTTTCCTTACCTTGAAAAAAAAAAGAGGTTAATTATCTCATTCTTCTGATCTGACAGACATTTTTCAAACCTGGAACTAGTTTATCATACACATGTCTCAAGGACTTCCAGGCATAGCAAGTGGGATCCTACTGTATACAATGCGGTTTTATGCCACAAGACATTTAAGAAATCTCAAGATCTTGGTGCATAACATCTGCTGCCTCCTGAAGTTTTTGTATTAATTTGTTTGTGCATTAACTTTATATTTTTCTGAATGAGGTTTAGCAGTCATAAAGTTTATTTAGCTAGGGTTTTATTTCTAAATCAGTTACTTGCAGCATTATATTTGGAACGAAGCCATCAGGTTGGAAATGATTTTGCTCACTAAAAATCTGAATAAAATTACAACAATGAAGTTGTTTTTCTACATAATTATGTGACCATAGTACCAAGAAGACAATATATTTCAGTTTTCATATGTCGTATTATTGTGTAAACCTCTCAATACGATGTCTGATATAATTAAGATTAAGTGTTATTTACTTACCGGTCACATGGTAAGCATTTAATGTCACATGATCGATCAGCCTTTTACCTGTCACATGATCAGCATTTAATCCATTTTATGAACTTTTTACATGAAATCACCAATGTAGATCAGTAATGAAGAACAGAACATTTATTTTGCACTGGCACTCATGCTGTAAACATTAAAAGACACAGACTACTTTGTATTCCATTTTAACCCATGCCACTTCATGTTCACCTGTATCCAATGTAATTAAGCCATTTGAATTATTTAGTAGGTTGAAACAAAGTCCAATACTGTACAGCAAGCATCAAAGAGACATGTACAGATAACACAACTGAGTCATGAAAAATGTATAAGGCTGCACCTGGTTAATGAATAAAATGTGTCCATTCCTTCGGCCAAGTATAGGGCCACAATATATTAAAGGACTGAACAGGACTCGTCCTTGCGTCATTGAGCAAGACACTTTGTAACCTTAGAATCACTATATCCTCCAAGCACATTAAAGAGCCATAGGAATCTATTAGTAAGAGTAGAGCAGGTTCCCAGATTCCTATTTATCCCTCCCCTCACTCTAGGGCAGCTCTAAATAACCTACAACGTATTGATCAAATGTTAAACATTCAATTCCATCTACATGTAAATTCCATAATCATTTACTTAGATTATAAACTACTGCATACATGTTGGACAAAAGGTGGCCAGATTCAGCATAATTACAAAACCTATAATCATATATAATTATTTATTTTATGCTTAGCAGTGAAATAGTGAATTTTAGCAATGATTTCATACTTGTGAAATATAGTTTTATTTTTTCACTGCCGGAACTAGTTTGTTTTTTTTTCAATATAAAACCTTTTTATTTTATTTGTTTAGAAAATAACTGTTCAATATATATCATTCGACTGTAAATGGTCTAAGAAAATGAGCTATAGTTTTTAAAACTGGCCAAGTATTTCAGAATTGTTGTCATTTACAGTGAAAAATGTCAGTTGGTCATTTCTTTTTTTAAAAACTACTTTTTTTTCCCGAAAGTTGCAATACCAGTTATATCATCGGACAGGAAATAACTTAACTAAGAAAATGAGTCATAGATTATTGAAATTGGTTAAGTAGTTAAGAAGTTATGTGGAATTAAAAACAGCAATTTTATCATACTAGGCCAATGACGTAAATTTTTTATTTATTTTTCTGCCTACTGCAGTACACTTTGATTAAAAAGCATAAAATAAAAAGAAAATTTGTTGTTTTGTCGTGAATAACAGATTTTATTTCATCTCGAAGTGATCAAACTTCAATATTTTCGCTCATGTTTCGCTTTGTGAAAATATAAAGTGTTCACACTTCTCGATGAAATCAAATCCGTTATTCACTCTAAAACAACAAAATTAATATCCTATATTTATTTAGATTAAACAACTACATACATGTTTGACAAAAGGTGGCCAGATTCAGCAGAATTACATAAACCTGTTAAGAGCAAACACAAGCTAATTTCAACAGCAGACCTCTTGTTTAATGACTAGTAACAATTACTTGAGCAAACGCAGAGATTCTTCACCAAATTCTCCTACAAACGTCTCCGCCCTCCCCATTATTGGAGTTCTTTCACATTACCTCCGGCTCATTACTCAGCCCAGAATCCAATCAGGAGTCTTGCCAGGCAGCCGGATATCAGCTGTCTATCATTATATATATATATCATACAATATTGCTTATTTCAGACTATAAGGAACGATCTAGAATTCTGGTGATCGTAATACAAAAAATGTGTTCCGCTGTTATTATTCTGAATATCTTCATTGTAGCTTCGATAAAGGATTAAATTATTTATATAAAGTACAGAAAAGTAAACTTTCATATCTGAATGAAAGGATGACATGCATACAAAAACGTATTACAAAATTACCGATAAATATTGAGAACCAAATTCCCGCATACACGTTTCAATAGCTTCGAAAAATCGAGCACGCCAACTCTGCCCATTCATAATCAAAGAATATGCATTTGTAAATATAATTAGGTAATCTAATTTTTCTTCAAGTAAATACAACACGCATTGTGCTGAAAGCTTATCTGGAACACTGTTCACCAAAATAAAATTAAAATGCATACTTCTATGACAATGTACTTACTTACCATGTGTGTAAAAACCATCAGTTAAATAACATTTAAAGTATCCCTCTTTACTGAACATAAAACTTTAAGCAGATCAAAATTCAAAACAGAGGAATGGAGAAAATAGACCACAGACTTAATGTCAACAGAACGGTGAAGAAAAGAATGATGTTCGCCATTAAATCCTTTAAGACATGTGATCTGGTGTATGAAGGATTAATGAAGACTGGAGACAGATTTTATAAGTAAGTTTCAATCAATAGCAATTAAAAGTAGATAAAATGTTTAAGTATGATGGCTGATCAAAGAACTCCAGCATTCACAACAAAGACGTATAACTGACTGATGAAAACATAACCGAGAATCAGGATCCTGGAGCTGCCATTAAAAGAGAGCCATTACCACAATCATAAAGAAACAAAGAATCCCAATTAAAAGACAGTAACAGGGTTTATGACAAAACTGTTGTGGGGAAAAATAAAGTTATAATAATAATAATAGACTTTATTTGTTGAGGGTAACAATTTAGTTTGTGAACTAATCTTCCATGTGGCCCTCTAATTTACATATTTACACAGGTTTACAATATAAACAAAGGAAGAAAAAGAAAATAAAGATGACAAATCTTAAAGACATACAGCATATACAAATACTGAAGCTAAAAAGAAAATGTGCACATTTGATATGGTTGAGAATGATTGTTTCGGACGGACGGATGGATGAACGTACTTAATGTGATTACTATATATATAAAATTCAGACAGGTTACCTCAGACAAAAATGATGATAGAGATTTTATAGTTACATTGTGTGAGATTAGGATACACCATACTGCTGTCATATAGATATATTATGGAGAGAACTGTAACCAATGTTGTAATAACTTGTAGTTCAATCCATTTGCATACGTTGCTATGAATATTGTGATGTTGAATTGATGTAACATATCTGCAATAAAATAGTATTATAGACATAAGTGGTATTAAGCTGTACGACTTTTCAAAGAGATTTTTAAAAAAAAAATCAAAGAGTTATGGGCCTTTTTCAGATGTATTTATGGATCATGTTGAAGATGTGTACAATGATTCATTGTTGTAGACATAATACTGCGAAAAGTATCAGATACAATCTCATGTCAGCTAAAAGTTAACAGACAGACGAATGGACAGACGGGCAATGTCTACAGAGATGGGCCTTTACAACAGAAATCGTGTATTTACTGCAATAGTTTTAGTCGATGTTAAACATTATAAGAAGAAATTGAAGATTGGTATCTGCTTGTTTCCTCTCCCATCAATATCTGTCAGGAAACAGAAATTTGAGCAATTTCGAAGAAAGAAAAGAGATTTCATGCAAGAATACACATCAACTTGAATCAATGGGCCCCAACTTCAATTATAAAATCACTTTGTTGCTAGCAGCAATACTGTCAAGTACAGACTAGACATCAAATAAATCAAGTTATATTGAACTGCTCTGTCTTTTAATCAGTTCTGTTTTACTGACAGTCAGACAGACCTATGTTCAAATCTACCACTCTTTCCTAACCGTAGACTCGTTTAACCACAGATCTCTCTTGTCTAACCCTAGACCCCTGTTTAAAACACAGACCTCTGAACAATCCCTCGGACCCCTGTACAACTTCAGACCTTTGTTCGACCTCAGACCTATGCACAACCTCAGACCTCTGTACAACTCAGACCTCTTTACAACCTCAGACCTCTGTACAACCTCATACCCCTCTCAGACACCCTATACAACCTTAGACCTCTTTAGAACCTAAGACCCCTATACAACCTCAGACCTCTGTTCAACTTCAGACCTCTATACATTCTCGGACCTCTGTACAACCTCAGACCTCTGTACAACCTCAGTCCCCTGTACAACCTCATACCCCTCTCAGACACCCTATACAACCTTAGACCTCTTTACAACCTAAGACCCCTATACAACCTCAGACCTCTGTACAACCTCAGACCTCTGTGCAACCTCGGACCTCTGTTCAACCTCAGACCTCTGTACAACCTCAGTCCCCTGTACAACCTCAGACCTCTGTACAACCTCAGACCTCTGTGCAACCTCGGACCTCTGTTCAACCTCAGACCTCTGTACAACCTCAGTCCCCTGTACAACCTCAGACCCTGTACAAACTCAGATCTCTGTACAATCTCTGTACAACCTCAGACCCTGTACAACCTCAGATCTCTGTACAACCTCAGACCCCTGTACAACCTCAGACCTCTGTACAACCTCCGACCTACCGTATTAATAACCCTAACAGTAGACCCCCACCCTCACCCAGCTTTTTAACAACAAAAGTAATAAGTGACAGATTTTTTGTATTCACATTCTCCTCCCCCACCCATAAGACCTATCTTTCATTTCCAAATTCCTTCCATTAACACATGGGAAGCAAAATCCATGTTCTACTATAGCATTTCAAGGTTTTCTTTGTTAGAAGACAACATTTGGCAGACTAGACTAAACAACTTAACTTTGAGAAATGGAATTGCTGGCCAAATCAAATATATCATGTTCTCAAAGTTATTAATAACAAGAAGCAGTCTGAGAGACAGCCATATCCCCACCACAGTGTTTTTTCCTATGTTGTTTAGTGCTCAAAGAAAATTATTTTAAGGGACAGGCCCAGGGCTTGTTGCTTCTGAAAATGGACAGGCCCCGATTTGAAATGGACAGGCCCTGATTTGAAATGGACAGGCCCTGATTTAAAATGGAAAGGTCCAATATTTTTTTCTTATTGGAAATGTGTCTTTATTCACTTTTATGGCACACATTAATTTTGTTACGTATGTATTAATCAAGCTCAGAACCTCCTCTGACTATATTTTTCTTTTTGCTACCACTTTATGCTCCCTGGTCAGCGGACTTATTTACCATTTCGTTTAAAATATGTTAGAATAGAATATTACATAGTAATTTATATTAACCAATGCAAAGGAGAGTACTAGCACTTTTGCCAAACGATAATAATCAGAGCCGACTTGGTGAAACTGGAGCTAAACTTGGAGCCAAATTTTTAATCAGGTTTTATGAGACTATCAGAGCCTCCTCTGACTATATTTTTTCTTTTTGTCACCACTTTCTCCAAGTAAAGAATTAGGAGCCTAGACTAGAATTCATTTAAAAGTAGGATTCCAGGAACTCCTTACACCTTAAATAATGAATAGAAATATACTTTATATCTGTATTTATACATATACAGTATATATATTTTTCTTTCCACCATCATGTATTTGTAAAGGACAGTTTTTCTTATTTGATTATGTAAAAAAAAAAAAAAAAAAGGAAAGAAAACACAACCCTAATAGCAGAATAATGAGTTTAATGTCAACAATTGTCGACCTCAACGACACGAAGCCAGGCAAAATATTCAAACTTCTTATGTGTGTATAACACATTTTAATTACTTTATTGCAAATGTTTTCACAGTTCACAATACACATGGGAGTATTTTGTCTTGAGGAACTTGAACTTGGGGATTTTTTTTTTTTTTTTAGACAGGCCCGATGGGCTCCTCGTCTGCAAAATGAGACAGGCCCGGAATGGATTTCGAGGAGCCCCGGGCGTCGGGCTATCCTATTTCTTGAGCACTGTTGTTGTAGAACCCTATTGGCATAGGCGAAGGAGCCGGGTGGGTGGGAGTGGGGGGCCAGAGTATGCTTTGGCACCCTCCCCCCACTCACCCACCCAATAATTTGAAGAAAGTTATTTTTTTCTCTATATAATGTTGTATGTTTTGGTGTAACTGGGCGTGGATAACATTTTTTGTCAATTTTTTATGAAAAATGTTGGCCCCCAAATATCTTTTTCAAAAAGTTTGGCCCCCCAATAATTGAAACGTTCCTACGCCCATGACTGGGTTCTTTGTTTAAAGGAAGTTTTATCAGTGCACATAAAGCAGAAAGTCAAATGAACAAAAAATATCAGTGTAACAGTACAAAAGGCAGTACCTCTAAGAGTTATTGTTATTGCACTTACTTCCACTCATTGCCCTCTATCATTGTGTGAAGTTTCATTCCAGTCTCATTAGCAGTTTTTAAGCTATACACCAGACAAGAATTATAGTATAAAATAACAAAGAGCAACTAGAAATTGTTATTGTCCATGGGACAAAAACGTATGGCTCCCCCACTCGCCCAAACAGGCATAATTGACAACTCTAGGTCCAACCGTTCTCTATTGAACCGAGATCGTATCCCTGTAACTGTATCTACTATCTGTATCAGTAAGGCCACATAAAAAAATATGTGTGGTTCAGGTAACCCGACCGACTCTATTTTTTTAAGGGGCCGACCCTAAAACTTTTTATGCAAAAATTAAAAAAAAAAAAAAAAAATTAAAAAAAAAAAATAATTAAAAAAAAAAAAAAAAAAAAAAATAAAATCAATAGGTGTCATCTACTGGTTATGACCAACCATCCTTCCAAGTTGGAGGACCCTAGGTCCAACCATTCTCTAGTTATTGATCGGACATCGTTTTGATAGTGAAGGTCAGCGCGACCTTGACCTTTGACCTAGTGACCCAAAATCAATAGGGGTCATCTACTGGTCACGACCAACCATCCTTCCAAGATTGAGGACCCTAGGTCCAACCATTCTCTAGTTATTGATTGGACATCGTTTTGATAGTGAAGGTCAGCGCGACCTTGACCTTTGACCTAGTGACCCAAAATCAATAGGGGTCATCTACTGGTCACGACCAACCATTCTTCCAAGTTTGAGGACCCTAGGTCCAACCATTCTCTAGTTATTGATCGAACATCGTTTTGATAGTGAAGGTCACTGCGACCTTGACCGTTGACCCCCAAAATCAATAGGGGTCATCTACTGGTCACGACCAACCATCCTTCCAAGATTGAGGACCCTAGGTCTAACCATTCTCTAGTTATTGATCGGACATTGTTTTGATAGTCAATGTCACCGCAACCTTGACCTTTGACCCCAAAATCAATAGGGGTCATCTACTGGTCACGACCAACCATCCTTCCAAGATTGAGGACCCTAGGTCCAACCATTCTCTAGTTATTGATCGGACATCGTTTTGATAGTCAATGTCACCGCAACCTTGACCTTTGACCTAGTGACCCCAAAATCAATAGGGGTCATCTACTTGTCATGACCAACCATCCTTCCAAGATTGAGGACCCTAGGTCCAACCATTCTCTAGTTATTGATCGGACATTGTTTTGATAGTCAATGTCACCGCAACCTTGACCTTTGACCTAATGACCCCAAAATCAATAGGGGTCATCTACTTGTCATGACCAACCATCCTTCCAAGTTTGAGGACCCTAGGTCCAACCATTCTCTAGTTATTGATCGGACATCGTTTGTGACACAGACACGCAGACAGACAGACACGCAGAGAAACAGACAGAAAGCACAAAATCAATATGGCTCCCCTACCACACTTTGTGTGGGGGAGCCATAATAACTCTAATTTGAATGAAAATGGAGTTATGTTCTCGCATTCTAAATTTCCTCTTATTACTCTCTCTGTTATTGTGTTTCATTGCAGATCCATTGCTTTGGAGTTATGCTTCGGACAAGAATATTAAGAACAGAATTTCAAAGGCCGTTAACTAGATTGTTGATGAAGATCGAGTAATGGCTATTGCAATCTTCACTTCCTCTACTTGCCCTCTATCATTGTCTGATGTTTCATTCAGTCACATCCAGTCCATCATGTCTAAAAGGGTATCGATATATCTACCACCCAAATTTTACAAGCGATGTACCGACAAATAACGATCTATCCTCAGGAAACGATGTTTCGGAAATTGAAGCGAAACTGTATATTGATTGACTGGCATGTTTCTATAGATTTACTACCCAAATATTACCAAGAAATGTAACGACAAATAAAGGTCTATCATCAGGTAACGATGTTTCGGAAACTGACAGCGAAACCCTGAACTCACTTGGTAATTGATTGACGTCAAATTTTACACTGAAAGTCTAAGTGAGATGGAGACACGTACCGATAGTCGCAACCAAGCAACTGCTGTTTTTATATCCTACCCACTTATTACTGGACTGATGCCCCTGCACGTCAGTTCACTTTTATCAGTATTAAGGAATTGGGAAGAAGATAGTGACTACAGAAATGTTGACAGCCACCAAGTGTAGAACTATCCACTTTTTGGATTACTGCAGAGGGATGAGAATAATACTAGTAACAAACATGCACCTAGAGTGGCTGAAACAAAAGCCAAACAAACTTTCAAGTCAGTGTCGCTGTATTCTGGCATCTGAGGCACCTGCATATAACAAGAAAACAATTAAATAACCTATACTGTGCTCATCAACACAGTATAGGTTATTTGGAGCCGCCCAGAGGAGGGGAAGGACACATAGATATCTGGGAACCTGCCCTACCCTGTTTATGTCCCCATCCGACAGACGAGACTAAGGGAAAGCGCCTTGCCCAATAACACTGACAAAACTCAGTAACGCTGGTGAGGCTTGAACTTGGAACTTCAGGTTTCAAGTCCACTGTGCTACCTACTGGACCACATTAGCCCTAGACTGCCACACACATACTCATCAATGCTTTACAGATTGCCAGACACATACTCATTAATGCTTTACAGACTGCCACACACATACTCATTAATGCTTTACAGACTGCCACACACATACTCATTAATGCTTTACAGACTGCCACAAACATACTCATTAATGCTTTACAGACTGCCACACACATACTCATCAATGCTTTACAGACTGCCACACACATACTCATCAATGCTTTACAGATAGCCAGACACATACTCATTAATGCTTTACAGACTGCCACACACATACTCATTAATGCTTTACAGACTGCCACACACATACTCATTAATGCTTTACAGACTGCCACACACATACTCATCAATGCTTTACAGACTGCCACACACATACTCATTAATGCTTTACAGACTGCCACACACATACTCATTAATGCTTTACAGACTGCCACACACATACTCATTAATGCTTTACAGACTGCCACACATATACTCATCAATGCTTTACAGACTGCCACACACATACTCATCAATGCTTTACAGACTGCCACACACATACTCATTAATGCTTTACAGACTGCCACACACATACTCATCCATGCTTTACAGACTGCCACACACATACTTATCAATGCTTTACAGACTGCCATACACATACTCATCAATGCTTTACAGACTGCCACACACATACTCATCAATGCTTTACAGACTGCCACACACATACTCATCAATGCTGTACAGACTGCCACACACATACTCATCAATGCTTTACAGACTGCCACACACATACTCATCAATGCTTTACAGACTGCCACACACATACTCATTAATGCTTTACAGACTGCCACACACATACTCATCAATGCTTTACAGATTGCCACACACATACTCATTAATGCTTTACAGACTGCCACACACATACTCATTAATGCTTTACAGACTGCCACACACATTCTTACTCATCAATGCTTTACAGACTGCCACACACATACTCATTAATGCTTTACAGACTGCCACACACATACTCATTAATGCTTTACAGACTGCCACACACATACTCATTAATGCTTTACAGACTGCCACACACATACTCATCAATGCTTTACAGACTGCCACATACATACTCATCAATGCTTAACAGACTGCCACACACATACTCATTAATGCTTTACAGACTGCCACACACATACTCATTAATGCTTTACAGACTGCCACACACATACTCATCAATGCTTTACAGACTGCCAGACACATACTCATTAATGCTTTACAGACTGCCACACACATACTCATTAATGCTTTGCAGACTGCCACACAATGCTTTGCAGACTGCCACACACATACTCATTAATGTTTGCAGACTTCCACACACATACTCATTAATGCTTTGCAGACTGCCACACACATACTCATTAATGCTTTGCCGATTGCCACACACATACTCATTAATGTTTTGCAGACTGCCACACACATACTCATTAATGCTTTGCAGACTGCCACACACATACGCATTAATGCTTTGCAGACTGCCACACACATACTCATTAATGCTTTACAGACTGCCACACACATACTCATTAATGCTTTGCAGACTGCCACACATATACTCATTAATGCTTTACGGACTGCCACACAATGTCATACTCATTAATGCTTTACAGACTGCCACACACATACTCATTAATGCTTTACAGACTGCCACACACATACTCAGTAATGCTTTACAGACTGCCACACACATACTCATTAATGCTTTGCAGACTGCAACACATATACTCATTAATGCTTTACAGACTGCCACACACATACTCATTAATGCTTTACAGACTGCCACACACATACTCATTAATGCTTTACAGACTGCCACACACATACTCATTAATGCTTTACAGATTGCCAGACACATAACACTGATTGAAGTGTATATTGTCATTTAAATAAAAGAAATTAGAAGAAAACCTGAAATGTATTATGGCAAAAATCAATGGAAAAACTATCCAATTCCTTCTGTAGAACAATTTAATGATACCCATTGTCCGATATTATCAAATGCTTGATAATTAATGTCTATATACTTCCCGAGTAGATACTGTAGAATGGTTAATCATTCATTTTTATGCCTTCTTTTATTGAGCAACCTTTATAAACCCCAAGCACTAAATACCATATTGGAAAAATACAGTAATCAAGCTCTTTATGGTAGATCTTTCAGTATGAGATTAACCTTATGTCAATATTATATACAGCAGTGTGGAAAGGGTTTAATCAACCTGCAAGGTTTGTTTATAAAAAAGAATTCACCAGGGAAAAGCATTTAGTGTGTTTTTTCATATATAAATCTACATGTACACTATTCACAAAGTTTACACACATGATGAACTATTTCAACTACAACACTCACTCACAGTAGTGTTTACAGTGTCGAAACTACTTTTCATCCAGCAGTATATGGTAGCCTTATAAGAAATTACTATAACGACTGGACCCTGCAAGGAGCATGGGATGCACATGCAAGGTGAAGAAAAGTCACAGTGTGCAAACAAAGTGGAAAATCGATCGACAAATTATTCATTTTTTACATTTCATTCAGACAAACTGATCATTCTCAGTTATACTTGTCTTCCATTATACTACCTGTAATTTTGGACCAGACGTGTTACTTACCTCAATGACTTTTACCCTATGATCAAATTGCCTTACAGAAAACCTGCCCTAAAATCATCATGTGAAACCTCAGTAACAGTCATTTGACTGCAACATGTAGAAGAAGCACACCGTTTAACCCCTCAAACTCTTGGTTTTAAGGAACATGTATGAAAACAAAATAACAGTGTTATTAACAAACAAGAGGCCCAAGAGGGCCTGTGGACGCTCTACTGGCTAACATGGCTCTTATAACATCAATGAAGCGAGAGACTGCCATTTACGTTTTTTTGAAAGTTTTGGGCAAAATACAGCTTATCAACTAAATCAAGGGCCATAACTAAAGAATCTGGTAAAGTTTGGTAAAGATCAGATGAAAAATGAAGGCCCTACCATATTAACGAGGCAAAATATAGCATTTTTAACTAAATCAAGAGCCACAACTCCTCTGTTCTGGTCCAAAATAGAGCTAAAAATAAATAAATAAATCAATTAAAGAAATAAATTAAAGAAAAAGAAAATTAAACAAAAAAGAAAAAGTCAAAAAAAAATTAAAGAAAAATAAATAAATTACAATATAAAAAAAAGTCATAAAATCTGGTAAAGTTTGGCAAAGATCAGATGCAAAATGAAGGCCCTATCGTATAACGAGGCAAATTATAGCATTTTTAATATAACTCTGCTGTTACTGCTCCGATCTGTCTGGTTTTCAAACTTGACCGAGCTTTTATTGACATCAAGTTTGGTAAAGATCGGATAAAAAATAAAGTCTTAACGAGGCAAAATATAGCATTTTGAACTAAATCAAGGGTCATAACTCCGCTGTTACTGGTCCGATATGAATGGTTTTCGAACTTTCATTGATATTAACAATCTGATAAAGTTTGGTAAAGATCGGATGAACAATGAAGCCCAGGGCCTTCCCCAGCCATTTATGGCGTAGCGGCGCCGCGATCCCGTAACTTTTGAAACAGACATGCCGCGATCCTTAATCTGACCGCGACCCTTTAAAACCGTGCCGCGATCCCTTAAATGCGGGTCAAAACATTCATTTCCCAGTGTTAATTAATGACATATCTGATCAAATAACGCCTTGAGGCTTAAACTCCTGACAAGCATATGTCCTTAGCTCCTGATTGGAGTGTTTTCATAAGGATTAGAGAGGCAGAGGTGTTAATTACCTCCGCGGTAAAGGTCTAATTCAAGAATTCAGCCATGCGTACATGACCTGTAAACGTTTTACGTCATCAAATGTGAAAACAATCTAATTATGTTATATTTTATTGTAGAGCTGAATTAACGTGCCTCCATCCATTTTATCGCGTTTTAAATAGATAATGATGAGAAAATAATCTCACAAACGCAATTTATTCGATAATCACATAAAATTATAAGAATCTCGGGGTTGCAGATTATAAATTTAGGTTACTTCCGGTTTTGAATTTGCTTCCGTGTTTCAACTAAAATGATTAATTATGATTAATTATGAATAAAGACAGCAATTTTATAACTTTTAAATAAACTTATAATCGTTATAACCATTTCCTACCTCTTTTTTTCGAAAACGCTAATGGCTTGATGCCGTTAACATGACTTAGACATTAAGTTATTGTAAGACAATGTCAGCGTAAAAAGTTGATGTAAATCCGGATAGTCCTTATTTCGGATTCTTAAAAAACACACGACACTGCGTTTTCAAGTGTTGTTTTTTTAAATGTTATTTACTTAAAAATAATATAATTACTCCTTTAACTTCACCACATCTATAATGAAGTGTTTAGAAGATAAAAAAAAATCTAAAACAGCAAAGGAAACGATGTATAAAGTTGAGTGTTATCTTTTCCCAAAAAAACAACACCAAAAAAACAGAAAAAAATTCTACATGTACTATCTATGGCAGACTGGTAGATTTTTAAAACCCAAATTTTACTTCAAAACATGAAGAAAAAAAAATCGACATGCAGGAGGGGACCCCCTCCCGCACCCACCACCCACCCTCGCGCGTTAAATGCCACTATCCCTTAAAAAATTCCTGGGGAAGGCCCTGAAGCCCCTATCGTCTTAACGAGGCAAAATATAGCATTTTTAACTAAACAAGGGCCATAACTCCGGTGTTACTTATCCGATTTGGCTGGTTTTCGAACTTGTCCAAGCTTTCTTTGATATTAACAATCTGTGCAAGTTTGGTAAAGATCAAATAATAAATGAAGGTGCTAGAGTGTTCATAAGACTTAATATGGCATTTTTCAGCAAAACAAGGGCCATAACTCCGTTGAAATTATTTCGATCTTGCCGGTTGTCGAACTTGTTTGAGCTTTCATTGATATAAAGACACTGGCAAAGTTAAGTAAAGGTCCGATCAATATTGAAGGCCCTAGAGTGTTCACAAGGCATAAAATAGCATTTTTCAGAAAAAACAAGGGCCATAACTCCGCTGTTACCGATCCAAGTAAGCTGGTTTTTGAACTTGTTCGAGCTTTCATTAATATTAACAATCTGTGCAAGTTTGGTAAAGATCAAATAATAAATGAAGGTACTAGAGTGTTCACAAGGCAGAAAATGGCATTTTTCAGAAAAAAACAAGGCCATAACTCTGGTGTTACTGACCCAATTCAGCTGATTTTCGAACTTGTCCAAGCTATAATTGGTATTAACAATCTGTGCAAGTTTGGTAACGATCAAATAATAAATGAAGGTGCTAGAGCGTTCACAAGGCAGAAAATAGCAATTTTCAGAAATAACAAGGGCCATAACTCCGGTGTTACTGATCTGATTTGGCTGATTTTCGAACTTGTCCGAGCTTTCATTGACATTAACAATATGTGCAAGTTTGGTAAAGATCAAAAAATAAATGAAGGTGCTAGAGTGTTCACAAGGCTTAACATGGCATTTTTCAGCAAAATAAGGGCCATAACTCCGGTGAAATTATTCCGATCTGGCTGGTTTTCGAACTTGTCCGAGCTTTCATTGATATTAACAACCTGTTAAAGTTAGGTAAAGATCGGATGAAAAATGAAGGCCCTAGAGTGTTCACAAGACAAAAGTTAACGACAGACGACGGACGGACGGACAACTCGCCATCCGATAAGCTCTGCTGGCCCTTGGCAAGTAGAGCTAAAAATGTCACCAGTAAGTGACAAATGCCCCCAATTATATATTTTTTACTCATTGACCTTTGATGTACAAGTGTGACCTTCACCTTTGAGGTAAGAAACCAATTACTGCACACGAGACCTCCATTGTGGTTAACATTTGTGTGAAATACCATGGAAATCCCATCAGTTCTTTCAAAGTTACAGCTGAGACATGATTATTTCGGACGAAGGAACAAACGATACGATTACTATATACGTCCTTAGGCAGCATAAAAATACAATGATAATGGTGACTTACTTTAAGAAGGGAGTCCGGCAATTTGATCAGCCCCATCTTTATTTTCCGCAAACGATCTCCTTTTGGATCCATGGTTACTAATACTGAGAATTCTGAAAAGAGAATAGGACACATGAACAAGGGTCTTCCACGGGCCATTTAAGAGCATACTCCCCCTATCCCTTAATTCTAAAATCTAATTTCCCCCTACTCCTTAACCGACCCCCTATCCTTTAATCTCTCTGCCCTATCCCTTAAAAACACCAATAAACCCGCAAAATGCATTATAATTTATACTTGTCTATAAAAACATGTACCTCCTTGTAGGCTGAACTTCTTAGAAATTCTTTCATTTACAGTTAAATACTTCAAATCGCATCTAAATAAATCATGATCCCTAAAAATATTGGCCACTCGAAGGGTACCTCCCCCTCACATCCACCCCATGATATTCAAACTAAATTTCCCCCATCCCTTAAATTTTTTCTGTGGAAGACCCTGTCAGAACAACCACATATATAGGATCCATGGTTACTGAGAAATCTGGAAAGAGAATACCACAAAACCTAACTACTGAGAAATCTGGAAAGAGAATACCACAAAACATAACACTTTGATTATTATCGCACAAGTGAAGATTTTAAATATTGTAATAAATCAAAAATTTAACATTGCAATATAAAAACACTTTGACTATACCTTGTAATTTGTTGCAGTATTGCGCAGTCATAAAATGAAGCATAATGGAAATACAAACCAACTCCAGATGACAAAGCTTTACATATTACAACACATTTCATTCCCTTAATCATACTTAATGGAGATAAAAGCCAGACTGAAAATCAATAAAACAGTTTTGTAACATCTCGTTTATTACCCACCTTGTAACAAGAAAAGTTATTCATCAAAGTAAATAAACAGTACCCACAAAATCAATGGCCTAAAGTGAAAAAGTCAACATTTTAGCAGTATGCCGTCCATCATGACATGACAGCTGAACAGAAATAACTCAGAGAAAGGTTCGAAGATAATCTAGTTTTCGTGTCTACATTCGATACGTATTTGATTTTCTCGAGAGATTTCAAAATAAATTACTATAACAACTTATTCTATTGTAGGCTGCATGTTTTCAGATTAAAGCTACATGTTTGGCTGGGTTACTAACACATTGAAGAGATCAATATTGCAGAGAAAGATCTAGAGATGATAATATTATACAGCCACAATTTCTATATAATCTCTCCCCAACTTTTCCCTCAACATGTGAGCAGTATTTGAAAGGTTCATTTGTACAAACTCGGTCAATTCTGGCTACATTCCGAATCGCACCTCGTATCGATGGATCACTATGTTCAGATCTTAACATTTTGTCAGCCGGAAGTCGGCAGGACAGATAACAGCGCACTGTTGCTATATAAACAATATGTCCGTCACTGTCACACTTGATGAAGTATGATTTGCGTTGCACATTTCTTATTACAGTTAAATTGGCTACTTTTAATGTAAATATTTATTTTGCTTCCTTTTTGCGGGAATCTACTGTGATCTAGGGCGCTGCCATGTTAGTATGACATTCGAGATATGGATTAGAGATATATTCCAGATATGATGCAGAAGAATTGAACCAGAAGTTCAAGTCAATAATAAATGTTATTTTATGTTCCACCACTTATACTATAAAATAATCCCTGGCCCAGACATTTGTCTACCAATTAGGGTTAAAAGGAATGGTTAAATGGGATGGATAACTCAGGAGGCCAAGTTGGAAAAAAATCTCTAGCTTCTACAACACAAGTTTTTTAATGTTGGCCTTAGACGTGATAACACCTTCAGATGTTCAGTACACAACCATTCAGGGACAAGTATCTGATACTGAACTTCAATAGCTGTTCAAGAGATATTTTGGATTTGGTAGGTAGTTTACAATGTAATCTATTCAGACTGTGATTATTGATTTTATCAGAATATGCATAACTTAACAAAAATTGAGTTACAGTCACCATAGCGACAAATTCAATCCAAAACTGTAATTCCAGTTTTAACCCACGCTTTATGTATATTAGATATTAATTTCCTGTAAATAAATCAGCTAGTGATGTTGAATATAATATATACAGTTAATCACATTTTAAATTGGTACATTAACTTAACAACTACATATAATTTACAGTCTTTGAATTAAAATGTTTGTATCACTAGCCCGAATTCTCATATACTCAGTGAAACCCGTACATTTTCCGTTAGCCCGATTACATAAAATCACTAGCCCGAATGACAGTTTACAAGCCCCGGGCTTCATGCTATTGGGTTAATTCGAAGACTGTGTAAATCAAAAAAATGTGTTTGTTTGGTGTTTAACGTCATGTTCAAGCACATTTAAGGCTTTGTATAACGGTCAGTTGTAGTGGTGGATACAGACAACCCTCCATTCTTGGGTAGAGCCA
The DNA here is from genome assembly GCA_037043455.1 of Cyrtodaria siliqua. Classification (NCBI taxonomy): domain Eukaryota; kingdom Metazoa; phylum Mollusca; class Bivalvia; order Adapedonta; family Hiatellidae; genus Cyrtodaria; species Cyrtodaria siliqua. The sequence continues at coordinate 190,739 of JAWPHD010001997.1, read as the reverse complement.
GTACTGTATACCTCCTGCCATCAATAAGAAGTGATACTTTCCCACTGGCAAGATGAGTTCCCAGTGGGAATCGAACACGCAGCGGCAAATCAAAGGAAGAGAATCACACAAAAACATATTGCCAGACTGGTCATAACGATTACATTCTTTATAAAGTAATATTTATAGCATAATTTTTTTCGAGTATATGTGATTTATGCCGCTTCTCGAGGGTCACAGGCCCAAGAGTGCAGTATACACTGTAAATCGCATACGAGAAAAATATGCTATAAATGTTTTTTACCATAGCCATTTATCCAACTACGCCTGTGCAAGAAGTTTTAGGGCATTGCAGTTTTCAGTAAAAATAACAGCTTGATCCAATCAAGAAATAGCATTATAACAGCATGAGCATGACCCATGTTTTGATTATTGCAGCCAATCGCCTGTGTATATTATTGGGCAAATCCAATGTCATGGGTGCTGTTTTGATAATGGGTAGTCGTGTTTTACATATCTGATTGACAGGTTGTGTGTAAACATTACAACTACGCGCGTGCAAAATTGAGTAGACCATGGTATAACTGCCGAATGTGTCATTTATAGCACGGCTGAAATATACCGGCATTTATAGCATGGTTTAGACTCGGACCTTCAGGCTTATGAAAAATATATCATAAGCAAGAACAAAGGAAAACCATTAGAGCTTTGGTACAAAAAAAAAATGGTTAAGCTTGTAACAAAATAACGTGAGCTAAAGACACTAAATAACGAAATATTTGTCTCAACTTTCCCATCCACCAACAACCATGTGAAATACATGTGCATGTAACACCTTTATTCAGGAACTGGCTAAATATCCTAACAAAATCTGCTTTGTTATCTTACAATTTCCAAGACAATTTCGATACATACTTTCATTCCAAAATAAATACACAGGCATGTAGAGCCAATTCATTAACAGTTTCTCCGAATGACTATCATCCCAACAATTATGTCCTGTGTTCCTATTCCTGAACATGTTATTATCCCAGAAAATCTATGAGAACTGCTGACAATTCAGTTTATCTTGTCCCAAAGGAGACACTAATAGCGGCAGACTATTATTATTCCTGACAGGGTGATATAAAATAAGCTGGTAGGAAATTACTTTTCACTTTAAAATGTTCTGAAATGCAAACATATTGATTCTGTAGAAGATGGAATTGCGTTTAATAAAGATGATGACACCTTTATAATGGATTTTCAAAATTGTGAAATATTTCAGTTTTGCCATTTCTAAATAATCTTCTCTTTATAATTAAAACATTGAGTTTTAATAGGTGTTAGAGCTTCTTATGTTACAATATATGGAAGTCAGATTAAAATCAATATAAATTCAATATGCTGTTAGCTGTGAAATTGACAGGAAAGCACTTTGATTTACTTGAGTGTTTGTGAATCACTGATTTAACCACAGTGAAGTACAAACAGGATCCAAATCAATGATTCTGAATCAAACAGTCTATAAATAACTTTATAGGGAAATAATATTATCAGTCTTCGAAATAACCCACTTGCCCGAAGCCCGGGACAAGTAAAAATCCCAGCGGACAAGTTAGAATTATAACCTGTCTGCCCGATCGGGCATGTGAAAAAAATGGTCGGAAATTTAAATCGAAAATACATCAATAATATCTCGCGTCCGGCGGGCTACTGCAAATTTTCTTTTGAAGTAGCCCGGCAAAAAATCATTTTAGCTCTAATCCATATCATAAAATCCTGTGTTCCCAACTAATTAGATAAGATTACACCACCACGCGTCGATAATAACACCAATATTAACAAGGTGTTTAGACTCCACGGTTGATCGGACCAGATTGATTGACACATGCATAGCTCATTAATATTCGTTAGTTGTTTTAATACTAGGGTACACTTTGATTGGATAATAATGACGTTGCATCAATAATTTATTCACTCGGACATGACTGGAAAACATTTGATTGGATGGCCATAGGGCATTATGGGAGAAGATTGTGTCTCCTTTTCCTGAGGTGCAAATTAGTTTGCAAATTGCATGCAATAGAAACCTGGCGATTGACTAAGACAATTAAAGAAGTCAAAAATCAAATGATAATACAGATGGTTCCACGCAGATTACGACAATTCCCACTAATCGCGGCGATGGTATTTCGTATCCATCGTGATTATGGGGATTCTCGGTTATATTTTACCAAAAGGTCCATTATCATACTCTTTCGTAAATAATTATATCTAACAGAATCAAAAGCGAATAACAATCCTGAACGGAGCTATTTTAAAAAAGCTGCATCGGGGCATCATACTCATTATAAGAATTTATGTTTCCTGAACTAATGGCCCTGGTAAACAATAACAAAAAATATCGGGAAAAGTTGTTTATAAGTGAACTTTGAACTTGAATATCTCAACAACCAAGGAAAATTTAAATATTTTTGCATAATTTCTATAAATAGAAGAACTCTGTGGGATATCGTAAATACATTTTTATCAAGATGTCACAACGCTTTCTTAATTTGATTTTTGATGCAAAAAGTTTGTTCATAATTCAAAAACACGTACGCTTATCAGTTAGTGTTGACCACCATATTAAAAACATCGCGTTTACAAATGTTTGAACATGCTTGTGTTATGTACGTGTAACACAAACGTGTAGTTTATGAACTCAGTACACGCTACGTCATCACATCACCTGGCCGTTCCTTTGAGTATTTGCCTGGTACAATGTACATGCATTTGTTTGCGCGTGTAGTCATCAACGTTAGCCTATGTATATTAGCACTTGTTTATTTCGTATATAAAAGCACAACTTTATTGTTTATTAACGCTAGCGTAAAAATGTAACCTGGACTGTAGATTTTATTGTCGATTTTTTTTACACGATGACGACTTTGAAGTACAAATGACTATCATCAAAAAAAATAAAACGTTATCCATTTCATTTAAATGATTAAGAGGCATTTTATAATAATTTTGCTTTAGCACCCACATGATTTAAAATAATCTTTTTAAAATTTAGTTAAACCCTTAAAGCCTAGATTTGGATCTTTATAAAATGCCTCTAAATTACTTCAAAGGAAATTGATAATTTGTTTTATTTTTATATTGGTAAAACAACAAAGTCAAAAGTCATATATTATAGAAATAATTGTATTAGTAAATCCATTTACATACAAACATGTTCAAAATCCATTTACATACAAACATCAGTTCAATAACAGTTCACCAATGTGAAAAATGTTAATGAGACGGCTCGAGTCCGCCGCGCGCATGCCGGGCTACCAAGTTCAGTTTCTGGTAGCCCAGTGGGCTACCACAGATTTTAAAAATTTGTCGAACCCTGTAAACGAAACAAAGAAAATTCTTCAAGAAAAGTTTTTCTCTGTTATTTTCATATAGAGAATAAAGATACAATAAGAAATCAAGATTTTTATTGATTTTTTTTTCGGACAAGTTAATATGGATTCGGGCAAGTTGAAATTCTATGTTGTCTGCCCGAAGGGGCAAGTGCTTAAAAAAAACTATTTCGAAGACTGTATTATCTAGGTATATGTACAGTTATCTGGTACGCAGTTAGTCTATAGAAACATCGTTTTCCTTCTTCATATTTTAAATTATTAAATTATTTAAATCTTCATTCACCAAACAAGAATTTATTAGAGCCTCAAAGCATCCTTTGAATTGATATTACAGTCGATTTCGGTTATTAGCATAGCCGATTTGTCAAGAAAATATATGCGATTAACCGGAGTATTCAAATAACCGAAATTGAACATTTTGTACATGTAGCGGTGCACGTTTCTACTTTCGTTTTACTGTTCTGTTAATACTTACATAGAAACTCCATAAAAACGAGTTAATTCTATGTAAGATGTTTGATAGGATTAATATTGTGCATATCCGTGTTGTGTTTACTGTTATTTGATAGATTTTATGCAATATTTATTCATATTTGTTTTCTTTCAACCTGCGTCGGTTTGCTATGGTGTGTCATGTGAATTACACAGCCATGATAATAACACGAAAGCTTATTTTATTTTTCATTTATTAAGTAACCTCTATGAGCTACTCAATGTCATATGCATCTCTACCGACACTAGCAAACTGAGAGCAGTAAATAATTACCAACATATTGCTTTACATTGCGTACAAACTTATTATTAAATCGTGTATGCTTATTGGTGAGCGATCGTCATGGCGTGGAAGCTTTACGGAAACCGCACAAAATGGCAAACTCTCTCGGCAAGCCAATTAGCACCTTTTGTCAATCAATTTGCCTCGGGCTAATCTCTGTGACCGCGTCAATCAATTAACAGTTGCAAAATACACAGGGTTCTCAATAGACGCGTACACACGCGTTTTGACGCATGGAATTTCAATTTGACCCATTTCTGACGCATCTAATTTACGACCTGTGCGTTTTTATGACGCCCGTGTATTTGCTTCCAAGCATCAATCCAATACCTATTTACATCACAGCTGCATAAACAGTGATTGACACCTTGCCTGACGACCTTGATCGCCTCTCGACCAATCAAATTCGCTCCTGTCGCATCTTGTGTGCCAGAGGGGGAAATAACTGTCTGTAAATGGTGTCACTGTGTAATCTAATCGCTGCTATTGTGTTGATAATTTAATGATCATCTTTGAAGTTTATGATGCTTTGCGCGGGTGGAGACTATTATGACTTGATTGGATTAACTGTTTAATTGATTGCTACCGGCTTCTGATTGATTAGGGGGTTAATTAAATTGAATTGCGATAAAACAGGTAAAATCGGCAAAAATAAAATTGACTTTATTTGTGTTTGTTGTTTGTGTTGTTGTTCGTTAATTTTGTTTTACGCACGTTTTAAAGAATAAAGAAATATAGTTTTAATGAGGATAATTTAAATATTTATAAATCGGCGAAATGTACATACAAAGAGCGTTTTTTAACCTGGGTTAGCATTCAGTCAAAACTTACCGGACATTACGTATTGTGATATTTTGCGATTACGGACATTGTTTGTGCTATCGAGTAACGGACTTTATTAATTCATGTATGTTAAATTCACAAATAAATGGCGCAAAGAAGTATATTTTCGTCTATTATATAATATTATAGTGTACTATACTACAGAATTATTTTTTGAAATAAATGAAATTAATAAAATGAGAATAGATTTCTTGAGAATTAAACATACATTAAAGATACACTGTCCTTTGCTTTCTTGTTTAATGTTCCAAATATACATACATACAATTGGTGCAAACAGAGATTGTGTTATAATAACACCAATAACTTATAATATTAACAAATGTGGACCCCAATTTATAAAACATCCTTACATAACGTTGGAATCTTTGACATAATGACACATTATTGTAAAATGGAATAGTAGTTTTTTAAGTTCAAATTTATATATATTCTTTCACACCTTTCTTTGTAATACAATATTTACAGAATTCACTACAATTAAAGTTATTAAAGGATGTTTTATAAAACGGCGTTTCGATTTGTTCGATTTATATTTGACTCTTGCTTTTTCAATTTTGACCCTTGAGATTTTTGAGTCGAGGGTCATATGACTCTTCACTTTTAAAGTCTATTGAGAACCCTGATACAGGTAAATTTGACTTTCAGTATGCAATTAGCCAGATATTCGTTATGCCATTATGCGGAATTTGACAAAAACCTGTTATGCCATTATCCGGAATGTGACAAAAACCTATGAGATTATACGGGTTTTTTTACATGCAAAAGAATACGAATGGTTATGTGTTTCAAAACTTTGTGCAATTAACCGAAATATGCAATAACCGATATGCGATTAAACGGAATCGACTGTATACCAGAACAAACACAAAAAAAGTTGTCAAGTTTTCCAGACCAAATTGTTTAATTAATACTGTGGCGGTAGCTAAGCTTGGCGGCATATCGTTCGCCTCTCATATGTGGAAGGTCATGTTATCTACACTAACTGCCTTGCTTGACAATCAGAATATAAACAGTAGTTTTAACCAGAAAAGGTTACTAGTCCTCTCAGATGACCAATTCAAAACTTTCACTGTACCAAAGTCACTCTTCAATATGAGCGGACGACTTGAATTCGTGTGTCCTGGTTGTTTAGTTAGTGACCATAAGCACTCAACTCAGTCATTCTTTATTCATATTTTTCCCTTTCATTTCATCGAAAAAAAACACAACGGAAATAATTTAAATTTGGTTTAAATGCGTTTGTTTGGTTAAACATTTTCATTTGCCCACAGCAACATCAGCCCAAAAAAACATAGAAATAATTGTATCCTGACCCATTCTTAGCATACAGTTTATTTCCTGTAAATCAAGACTGTTTGTATCACTCATTGAGTAATGAGTTTCTTGAAATCAAGAATCACAAAATTCTAAAAAATAAAATAATTCTAAAATGATTTAATAGACTGTTATGGATCTATATCAGAATAAAGATGAAGTCTTCGTGTGTTATTGCTGTGGATTGGAAATAAAAGAAATGCACTAAACATGTTTTACATCAAGATAAGAAAATCACGGGCGCTGTCATGTGTGTTTTGAAAATATATATTCCACCGAAATATTATGACATTAGATATCCTAAAAAGTAGTTCATAGTACATGTGGCCCTCTTAGCTCAGTTGATAGCAAAGTCGGACTGTTTACATGTGAGTGTGATTTAGTATGAGTTCAATCCCATGAATTGGTATGGTACACCTATTTGTACCGCTATTAAATACTGTCAGACAATCTTTTTTGTTTGTTTTGTTTTTCAGTAAATATTCAATAGCCAGGTTGGTGTATCAGTGTATTAGGCAGAAACGCTTTTTAAAATCAAACTCCTCCTTTATTTACGGCAATATGTTGAAAATGATGAATTGTTTGAAATGGCATTATTGCGTAGATTCGGCTACTGGTCTCGGATTTTAAGTAAAAGTTCATTTTGTTTGAAAATGTGTGTATTGAAATTGGATAAAAAGGACATATTTCTTCTTTAAAAAGTGAAATGTATACCGACTTTGTATTAAAACTCCTCCTTCATTAATAAGCAATTTTCAAAAGTAACGAATCAGTTATATTGGTATAATGTTAAGAAGATGCGATAACTGGCATTTGATATCAATGTGCATATTATTCAAATGATTTAATCTAACTGATTCTTTAGTAATGACATATATGATATTCAAACTGATTATATTGGTATTGCTATTTAGAGTTGGCTACTAAGTCTCAACTTTCAAGAAAACTTTTATTTAGGTCTCAAATTTGTGTATTGAAATTGGCCAAAAAAAACACAAAAAAAACCCAGAATGCGTCATTTATTAAAAACTGTCAAAGTGTTAACTATTTGATACCTTTTTGAAATCAACCATTTCGATTTCTTTATGACATGATGTTCAAACTTGTGGGTTGATTAGAGCATTTTCCATAGATATCTTGGCTCATTTTGAATTTAAAGGTAACAGCATATAAACACGTATTTTATCAAAAGATGTTCGTAGAGATAGTATGATAATCACTTATCCATGATTGTTTTACAACAACATATTTTTGAATTCATACATTTACATTTCGCACTAAATCTTAATCATTGTTTCACAAAAAAACTCCGATTTAGCACCGATTTTATCAGGGCCCTATATGTAAATTATCACGCCAGATTTTATATAACAATTAATTCGAGGCGCGTTCACTTCCCACGCTATTATATTATTTTGTTTACCGCCGACATGACTTTGAATTATATTTGGTACTACACTTCATAAGGTGACAATATGCCGACAAGGGTTTGAAAATGATATGATCACCGATATATTTGGTATAACACGAATGGATAGAAGTAATTAGATCACAGTCTTTGTTCTGTTTATGTGGCATAACACGGTGGACTAGCAGGGGTCAAGCCAGACTCCAAAAATAGGGAGAAGTAACTTCTCCCTCCAGTCAAAACAGGGAGAAGTTTTTCAAAACAGGGAGACTTGAGGTCGATCGACATGAGACGGACGATTAAATATCGAGTTAACCAATTCTTAACCAATTGCATGTTATTTTATTAATTATTTGTATTGGTATTATTTCTGTTATAATAACTAAAATAATGCATAATACTAATAAAGCATGTATTATTATTATCATTTTGTTATTATTATTATTATTTTCCCACGGCCTTACAAACTTCAAAGTGAACAGTGCCAAAAATCCTATCTGTCTTGAACATAACAACTGAAATCGTATAACTTTATTCCCCCCCCCCCCCCCCCCACCCCACCTTCGTTTCATTTCTATTGAAAAATACTAATTATTCGATAAGTATCCCAAACTTAGTTTTCATTCATAAATTTCTACCCCCCCACCCACCCCACCCCCACCCCACCTTCGTTTCATTTCTATTGAAAAATACTAATTATTCGATAAGTATCCCAAACTAAGTTTTCATTCATAAATACTAATTATTCGATAATTACCCCAAACTTACTTTTCATTCATACCCGCATTGAGTAACATACGTTATTGATATCTATGTCTAATCGTAGAATACAATACATTTCCGCTGATTTGTCCCGTCAATAAAACAATCACAAACAAACTCTCTTTATACCAAACCCATTTCTTTATTTCATAATTAGCGTCAATAAAACACACAATCAAAGTTTTGCTTATTAAAGATTCTTTACAACTGTGCCGATGTCAATCATATAATTTATATACACTGTCTTTTAAATTTATTTATGGTGGGAGGTTTTTCAAGCTGTCAATCATAATCATAACCCCGCCCTTGCGCAGTGTTTTGTAGTACGATTTTTAATTATTCATCAAACGAAAAAATACGACAGCTTTGATTGGTTTACTTAAATAGAATGCGCACGATTCCCCTCATGATCTAATCACGCGATCGCCTAACGAGCAAACATGGCGGTTGATATTCTCATCTCACCTAAGGCAAGCCGATAAAGATCGATAATTAGGCTATTGCCCTGATTAGATAAGAGTCGCGTTGTTATTTAATCATGGTAATGGGATTAGATAAGGTACGTGTGATACACACGCTGATTGTGTATTTTAGAGGCTTTTGTTTATTATGAGGTTAATCACATTTGTAATTGCCGAAATTGCCCCGAATTTGCCGAAAATGACGGCGACTCAAATTTCGCCCCACATGAATAAAAAGGCGAAGTCGGCCAAACTAAAGCGAAGTTTTTAGCAACTTTGCCTAATCGCGTGACCCCTGACTAGGGCAAAACAGGGTGTTGTAATTAGTGTCATGTGTGATTATATTTGATTAAATAATAAATTATACAAAACTAAATGACTAATTTGATTTTAGAACATTCACATCACTATTGTAGTATAACCGTGCGTGTTGAAAATGACGTAAAACACCAAACAAACAAACATTTTAAGTAATATATATAAAACCAGAAACCCGTCTATGAAATGTTCATTTTGTAAAGCGTAGATTTGTTCTAATTATGTTCTAATCGACTCTTAATGCATCATATATACATGAACATTTTCTACATCTACACACGAGTGACAAGACTTAGTATGGAACAGTAAAAAAACAGAACCATAAATTCGGGATGGAGACAAAGATTTTAACACTACATTTATGTGTTGCTACGCATTGAAATCAATGGTTTTCTTATATTTGTTTATGTTTTTAATATAGAATATCATTTGCATTTTTTTTGCTCATTTATTTGCATATATTAAGCAGATACACAGCTTATCTAGAGCTCTGAAAACACAAAGACCCTAAAGGCATCTATTGGCAATAATGCATTATGTGATGATGTTATGTCTTCTTTTTCTTTAACATACCTCTACTGATGTCATGTAAAGAAGCATGTTTCTTGATATAACTATCAACCCAGTCTAATCCTACCAGTCAACCCTGAAAAAGAAGAGAATAAAGAAATCAGAATAAATGGTTCTAAAATTATTTGAAAGTCCCTTATAGAGAATTCATGAGAACAAATCTTTACGTCCACAGGAGTTTTCAAGTTTACTTTTAAAAGTCCCGATTACGCCATCAACAGGCTAATTTTAGGAAAGATGTACACAGTTTTTTCTAAACCTTCTGACAACGATGTATATAGCCATATAGCATCAGCCATCGGATGGGGGCTTGAACTGGAGTCTATCCACCGAGCATGTTAAAAAAGGGTAGATAGGAATTTATTTGATAGTAAGAGTAGAGCATGTTTTTGGATTCCTATACATATCTTCCCCCTCTTTTTAAGGTGGCTATAAATAACGCATAATGTGTTGATCTTTTAAACAACATTTAATGCAAAATGGTTTAAATGTATGCTTTAAGTTTGTTTTTTAATACTGTTACAGATACAAACATGTTTGCAAACAGTTATCTCTCCTAAGCTTATCATAATTTTGATAAAGCATCATCAAAATAAACTGACCAATCAGTGACCACATATTTGACACACCTTTAAATTCTGGTAGGTGATGAATTCGGTCTTTATCCTAGATGTTCAACTAAGGTTACTGTTAAAACTAAGGTATTTACTGTTTGATTAATTTGAAACCCTGCAAATTTCATGCACATTCATTCAAATTGATTCAATATATGTATCTTTCAAAACCAAATTGTGGAAAGTATCATCTTTTTACTCTAGCAAGGAAGTTTTATTTTACTATAGAACCTAAAGATAACAAGAGGTCAATGACCTTGAATTGAAGCTCTACTGATAGGCTTTTGATAACTAGATCAAAATTCCTGTGAAGTTTCATGAACATGTGTCAAGTAGTTTCAGGAGTAGTCGCTACAAGTTTTTACTACATGTATATAACTCTATGTAAACAAAGATGGCTGTAGCAGCCATGTTTAATGGCCAATCAAAATTATTTTCAACAGGGACCGACACTATGTCATGCTGATCATTTTAGAAAAAGTCCCATATCAATATCACTTATAGTTTTCAGGAAGTAGTCGCCACAAATCTGGATTTTTTAAATCTCTTTTTAGCCGTTGTGGCCATCTTGAATTTCCGGCCGACCTAAATTTGGCTAAGATCAACTAGACATCAAGAGCAAAATTCCTGTGAAGTTTCATGAAAATCGGTCAAGTAGTTTCAAAGGAGTAGTCGCCACATGTTGTTCCTATATAACTCTATGTAAACAAAGATGGCCGCTGGTGGCATGTTTGACATCCAATCAACTTTGATTAGGACCAACTACATGTTGTGCCATTCATTTTGGTAAAGGTTTCAAATCAATATCACATGGTTTTTGTTAAGTAGTCGCCACAAAATCGCATTTTTTAAATCTATTTTTAGCCATGGTGGCCATCTTGAATTTCTGGCCGACCTAAATTTTTACTAGGATCAACTAGACATCGAGAGCAACATTCCTGTTAAGCTTCATGACATTCCATCAAGTAGTTTCAGAGGAGTAGTCGCCACAAGGTTTTCCTATATAACTCTATGTAAACAAAGACGGCCGCTGGTGGCCATGTTTGACATCCAATCAAAATTAACTTTGGTTAAAACCAACTACATGTTGTGCCAGTCATTATGGTAAAGGTTCCAAATCTGTATCTCTTATGGTTTTTCAGAAGTAGATGCCACAAAATCGCATTTTTACAATGTATTTTTAGCTGTGGCGACCATCTTAGATTTCTGGCCGACCTGAATTTTTGCTAGGATCAACTAGACATCAAGAGCAACATTCATGTGAAGTTTCATGAAAATTCGCCATGTAGTTTCAGTGGAGTAGTCGCCACAAGTTTTTCCTATATAACTCTATGTAAACAAAGATGGCCACATGGCATGTTTGAAACGAATCAAAAAGAACTTTCGTTAGGACTAACTATATGTCGTGCTAGTCATTTTGGTAAAGGTTTCAAATCAATATCACTTATGGTTTTTGAGAAGTAGTCGCCACCAAATCGCATTTTTAGCCGTGGTGGCCATCTTGAAGTCAAGACATCAAGAGCAACATTCCTGTTAAGTTTCATGACATTCCATCAAAGGAATAGTCGCCACAAGATTTTCCTGTATAACTCTATGTAAACAAAGATGGCCGCTGGTGGTCATGTTTGACATCCAATCAAAATTAACTTTGGTTAAGACCAACTAAATGCAAGTCATTTTGGTAAAGGTTCCAAACATTTTTCGACAAGGACCAACATCATGTCATGCTGATCATTTTGAAAAAAAGTCCCATCACAAAATCGCATTTTTAAAATCTATTTTTAGCTGTGGTGGCCATCTTGGATTTCTGGCCGACCTGAAATTTTGCTAGAATCAACTAGACATCAAGAGCAACATTCCAATCAACTAGACATCAAGAGCAACATTCCTGTGAAGTTTCATGAAAACCTGTCAAGTAGTTTCAGAGGAGAAGTCGCCACAAGAAATTTTTTACGGACAACGGACGCCGCACCACCAGGGCTTTACAAATATTTTTTTTAGCCACTAGTCCGGGACTAGTCACCCTGTCAAAAGTGACTAGTCCCAAAAAATGGACACAAGTCCTGAATTCTTTCGATTTCTCAATATGTTAAAACTGCGTCTTGCATACTCCTTACAATTCATTATACACATTAAAGGAAACAATCCTTATTTACTCTTCAGACAATTATTGTATGTTTCAGTGGTATAGATTGTAGACTGCAATTGGGTGAAACAGTAGCAACAGTAAGAACCACATGTGCATTTTTAAATTTCAATATAGATATTGTTTCATATTACAGTTCAGATACTGCCGTAACAACTGTAGTCATTTAATGGAGAGAAAAAAAGTCATAACTTTATATAGGTTACAGATGAGATTCTTAACTTTATTACCATTTTACCTAAAATGTGAATCAATATAAACATTTTATTTTATGTTTTTGTCCAGTACCCCAGATGATTTTGACTTTTTGATTGGGTGTGCAATACATCACATTTTTCCTCTTTTTACTTTCACTTTCACTTTCATATTTTCCTTTTATTTAACACTGAAAAAGTTCAACAAACTCATTTGAAATGTAAACATTTGCACTGCCAAATACAAAATCAAACTGATTATGTATATCAGTTTGTTTTGTTTTTATTTGATTTTTTTGACAACTCAATTCTTCGAACGTTATTAGTACACTAACTATGCACAAACCGTTACCCCACCCGCCTTTCATGGCTGTTACAATTACGCTCAACAATACACTGAGAAACAATAAAAGAATCACACCTACCATTTCATATCAAACATACTTTCATTATCAAACGTCCTTAGTTTCTTTACTCATCGAAAGATTGCCGACAAATCGGCCTGATTGCTAATTTATCAACGTGTTAGTGTTATTGTTTCAGTGTAGCGCCATTTTCAGCTCACCACGTGACGAACTGGTAATCACGTGACGAACATGTGATTTACATGTAGTAGTCGTTTCATTGGCTAGCGGGTCTGGATTAAAATAGATCGGGTCAATTGATTGGATAATGTAGACAATGCCGACTGTCAATTAAAGTAATTTGGAGGCGGGACTTCCGGCATCTTTGATTGTTGATAAAACCGCCCGGGGTAATCGCTGATCGCAGCTGTGGATGCTAATTGCATTACATAAGCGAGTGCAATTAAAGGATTACGTTGAGAAGTGTGCTGGGGTTGTTTTATGACAGGTGGCCGACATTGTTAATTGGACAAATCTGGGATCTGGGACTGAAATCTTTTAAACAGTGACACGCCCGACTTTCTCTTTTTTTTAAAATTGGACTAGTCCGGGACTTAAATCTTTGAAAAAGTGACACGCCCGACTTTGGTTTTGGACTAGTCCCGGGCGTCGGGCTATAGGATTTGTACAGCCCTGACCACGGCATATAAGCTCTGCTGATCTTTGATCAGTACAGCTAAAAACAAAGTAAGACAAAGTTTATCACCTAGTGAAAATAAATAAATCCCAACACTTTGGCAATGGAAGATCATGAATATGCACATATACATACATAATAGTTTTTCTCAAGTTACCACTGCAAGTTTCAAGCTTTTGTACTTCTTAAAGTAGCTATGTCAAATTTCTTGAATACCAGTAAGCAAAATCTAAGCACCGTGCTTGGAATTTAAAGGACCAGGCTAATTTAAAGGACGGCATTAATAGGGATTTTGAATTTCAATCACCGTGGCACTTAAACGCACTGGGGAGAACCCTGATACCACGGTAATTATCTGGGACCAGGATTGGAAAATGGCTAACTTTGTCTGTCAATATTAGTCTATCACACAATCTTTCATGCGAGTATTGCACTTATTGCAACTATTAATGTTTTCCGCTACTGATGGGTTGCCTGCATTCCCCGGTGATTAGACATCACTGATGATACATGGGTTGGGATATTATTGGACAAAATCCGACACTAATAAGTGGATATTGGGACGTGACCCCACCAGGAATCAAAAGGCAATCCATTCAGATCTCTGTACACGGTCAACTCATTTAACAAAGCTATCTAAAAATAATGGGAGACATGCTGTACACATTTTTTCAAACTGTACTATTTAAAAATAATTGCGTAAAAAGTGTGCTAAAATTTATTTATCTTAACTCTACCCCACCCACTCAAGTCAACGTCGCAAAATATGTGTGTTTCGTGCCAGTCTGTACATGAAAAATATACATCATATCTAAAGCAAAAAATATGAGAAGCGTAGGAGAGTAAAGCAAAATGTTTGTTGAAACGCTATCATGTGGTTCTGTTCTGTATAGACGTCATTTAACTTACATATTTATCGACATTTTCCAACAAGGAAATTTCCAAGACCTAAGAATTTGTTGATGGCTATCTGTTTGGTGTAATTTGATTGGTCGGAAATGGAATCGGTTAACTCCGTAATTTTCCGTATTTCTGATTTATTAACTCCCTTGACTTTAAATCTTTAGCTTTAAAAATAAAAATGTTGGAAGAGCTGTTACCCTACTACCAAAGTGAGCCAAGCACGAATGCAGAGAACCAGATTAATTCAAATTAGCGGGAAAATCTCTCGCACAGCAGATGAAGTTTAATCTGTAAACAAACTCATCTTACCTCAGTATTAGTTTGAAAACTGGTAAAATTATTAAAACATTATTCACTTTATCCAGCAGTCTGTATATATGTATGTAAAATAGATGAAACCAATAGATGTATGCAGAATTATATAATACGTGCACGGTGCAGCAATTTCCCCACAAATTATGTTGGCACGAAGGAAATTGTCACTTTTGATTATTAACTTATTACGAATTTCACCTAATTTGAAATGGCAGGGTTGGTATGCCCTTTTTTTGCCGGACATGTAATCTTCATACTGCCACGTTTTGATTATATAACAGTCTGTGGTGATAATTGAAAGGGATCGGTCTCTGACGGAGTGTTCCAAACACTTGTTGTCCACTCATTCGGAACACTTCGGTCATAAACGTTAACTTTAGCCGCCATGTTTTAGAATGTAGAATGTGATTTCGCTCCATGATTTATCGCGTTTTATGGTTGAATACATTACAAACAACATGGTTATTGTAAGAACCCTTTTCACGATTTGTGGGTTGTTCGTGTTTTTAGCAAGTTTTTTTTCTTAGTGTTTTGTCCTCAAACCAGGAAGCGTGAAATTGCTATGAAAAAAAGATGGCCGACACGTTCATGCAGTCTTTTGTTTGTTTTATACGCCTATCACGCTTTTTTATATATTTCTCGATCTTTGTTTATCATACACAGGGGCGTAGCCAGGCATACTCCTGTACGCCCGGGCGTACTCTAGAAAATCAAATGTGAAAAAATGAAAGTCTTATTCTTTAAAATCAGCAATAAAAATTGAAAGGGGGCTGTGAGGCACTATTTTTAAAAACACACTTAATGAATGGAGGCAAAGCCTCCAAAATCTCGCTCAAATGAAGCCACAAACCTCCGAAATTCCTCTCAAATTTCAAAATTACCCGTTTAAAAAAGTTGTGTCGAACCCTGACATTGTATTTTTTTTTCTCAATTAAACCGCAACAATTTTTTTTTAACTTTTGAAAAAAAAAAGAAACAAATCTCCTTTATGGAAGGGCAGGGTTTGGCATTAACAGTTGTCCCCTTGTCCTGTGCCATGTAGATTTTACTGGGGACAAGTTAATTGTCCCAGGTGACCTGTCCTACGGACAACTAAATTTTATAACAAGAAATGAATTTTACATCTTTAAAACTTGTGACTGAAAAACGTCAAAACATCGGTGAGCACATTGTAAATGACAAATAAATAACATCTTGTTTTCATTGGTGGAATGCAACTGCGGGAATGTAATATCACTTTCATGATTAATCTTGTTTTTTGTATCACTTTTACATGAAGTGCGGGGACAAGTAAATTTGACTGGGGACAAGTAAGTTGTGTAAGTTACTTGTCCTATGGACAAGTTGCTGAAAAAGTTAATTTCAAACCCTGAAGGGTAAAAAAAAAAATCTCACTTACACAGTACCTGTTGATGATTGCAAGTAATAACATACATATTGAAATTGTATTTAGGTAGTTTTTAAGCACGAACATCGGTCATATTTTTTCATCGCAATTTCACACTTCTTGGTTTGAGAACAAAACACTAAAAAAAGCAATTAAAATTTGCTTAAAGCACGAAAAACCCATGCAAATCGTGAAAAGGATTCTTACAATTACGTTTTGCATGAGAGCATTTTACAATCATTGCATTTCGATTTTGTACAAACAATGAGACGCCGAGTGCATCTTTTATGTGCAAAGTTGACACGATTGATAAATACAATCAATAAATTTCGAAACAAATACGTATTTCAAACTTTTAATGCATTTAATCATAAGTTTTGTTCATTTTTGTTGTCCAAAAGTCACAGTTTTCCAACCGACATAAATACCCATAATCCTTGGCCATTTATGTATCTTTTAGCAAGGCGGCACTAATAACGGGTTTATGACCCGGAGTTCTTTACAATTTTTTCTGATTATTTCTGACTAAAGAACCCATCGATGTAATAATAAACAGCAGAATAGCAAAATTTGTTACAAAGAACGACTAATTAAAAATATAATTATAATTTCCAGTATAATAATTACTAATTGAATGTTATGTTCAGTTGCCGGTAATAGGAATCGCCATATAACTGTCGTGACCCAGTATACATAATCCGGGCATTCAAATTTTCCCACATCCGCTTTTCCAAAACAAAAGTCTTCTGCTTCAATTTTTTTCTAAAGTTATTGAATAATTATGCATTAAAATGAATGCAATTAGAAAAAGTTGTACCTTTTACCTGCGCCGTTTCGACTTGGCGAACTCCGAGTTTGTCAACGCGGAGTATCGTGGCGTACTTTTGTGGTGTAAGTATGCCGAGAAGCTTTTCCGACTCCGCGTAGTTTTATCATCGAAACTCCGCGTAATTACGCGATTTGTAAATTCCTCACTCGGCGTGAAAGAGTAAAGTGTGGGTTTCACGTGAGCTGTACTGTACTGGTATTGTATTGAACAAATGCCATTCTATACATAACCGGCTATGTCACAATTGATGATAGGTCAATCGCGCAGCGACACCTGTCGGACACAATGGAACAAATGCGGGAACCATGAGTTAAAAATAGACTTGACGAAATGTGCGCACCACTAATTATACCGTCTGAATATGAAATGCTAACAACTTAGTAACAAGTACATTGTAGTGTAGGATCATCGAGTCCAATAGAAAAGGCAAAGTTTTATTATACATGACCTCTGCAACATCTACGAATATAATTAATACATCCGATTGGGTGCGAGACTGCGGAATTAGGTAGTGAAAGTTTATAGTTATAAAGTTATACATCCGATTGCGAGACTGCGGAATTAGGTAGTGAACGTTTATAGTTATAATGCTATTGCTACTTTTTGGATTCCAGTAATAATTATATTTTGTCGAGAAAAATTCTGGAACGAAACAATAAAATGAGAAAAAAGGCATTAACTTTATAATGTATTGATACATTACTTATCAATTAAAAACAGTATAGATCTATTATATAGAGTATAAAATTATGTCTCCGAAACTGCATCTTACTCTCCGAATCTGCCTCTTACTCTCCGACACCGCCTCTTCATAAAAAATGACCATAATTCTTTTCAATTTATATTCGATTGATTTTTTTTCATTGGACGATGAAAGATAGGTGATTTCGAAGTCATAGACCTCATTCGTGGGCAGATTTCTCATAAAACAGCAGAAAAACGGAGTGAAAACCATGTCCAGTTGAGAAAATTACACTTGTCGATTGACTTATGACAATTCTACAGACCACATTTTCCAATATATTTCGAAACCAACACATGAAACAGGAAGGGAAAACATTCCTACATCGTACCACATTCCCCGATTTTTTGGAAAAGATCGAGTTAGGGCTGAAAAAAATGAAAATATTAAATTCACACTTACCGTTGCTGCTTCAATTTACTCTCCACAACTGCATCGGACGTGTCTCCGAAACGTCGTATTATCACCTCTTTTTGGAGGCGGTTGCGGAGTCTAGTAGGCGTGCTTAGGTAATAATTAGTTCCTTCAGTGACATAACGACATTTGCAATAGCAGCAATATATCTGTTGCTTTTTTAACTGGTCAACCTAACTAAAATAGCAAGTGTGAGGAACTAGCAACTCATTTTGTGTGGTACCACTGTAACGGCTGCTGCTATGTACGATGATTATAATTTGTATTTAAGAGTTAGGAAGACTTTGTTTTGCATGTAGCACGCATCTGTGTAGAAAAGTAAGTTCACTTTCATTAAAAAAAAAATTGAGGTAGAAATTAAACCAAGTCATTCTAATAGAATTACTATGCTAATCTATTATTTTCTACATAACTATCAAACAATGCCACAACGTGTATTAATAGCATAAATAATTTAAATTTGCGCTTTAAAAGAAATAAGTGCGAAAATCAAGTCGCGCGGTCCAAATTTCCATTTAAAAATGCTCTTCGCGCACTTAAAACTTAAAATTTAAAAATCTCAGGATTTTGTGTGAAAAAGTTTTGGCAGGCCTATACCTCACTCTAGAAAACAATAAACATTAGCTCTTTTTCTTATTATTTTGACTGGTCATTTATGCCTATAAACTATATTATGCGTAAATAGTTTTACTTTCCATATTCTAAACTTCGAAGGCCGTTAAGCACTTGCATAATATTGCCAGTGCTTCAGAAGTTAACTGGCATTTTGAAAAAATTTAAGCCCTGTATCATACTTATGCCATGAAATTTTGCGTTTGGAAACTCAAGAGTTTGCCGTGTTGAAATTGCACAGGTATCTTTTTTCTGGATTGAAAGTCGAGCTCGTAGTGGAATTGGAACCCGCAGCGGTTAGAGGTGAGAAGGTTTCAAACTCAGCATAGATCTACTAACCCAGCTACGGAAGCACTGCAGAGGTAGAGAGCGTCACTATCCCAGCTACGGAAGCACTGCAGAGGTAGAGAGCGTCACTATCCCAGCTAAGGAAGCACTGCAGAGGTAGAGAGCGTCACTATCCCAGCTACGGAAGCACTGCAGAGGTAGAGAGCGTCACTATCCCAGCTAAGGAAGCACTGCAGAGGTAGAGAGCGTCACTATCCCAGCTACGGAAGCACTGCAGAGGTAGAGAGCGTCACTATCCCAGCTAAGGAAGCACTGCAGAGGTAGAGAGCGTCACTATCCCAGCTAAGGAAGCACTGCAGAGGTAGAGAGAGTCACTATCCCAGCTACGGAAGCACTGCAGAGGTAGAGAGCGTCACTATCCCAGCTAAGGAAGCACTGCAGAGGTAGAGAGCGTCACTATCCCAGCTAAGGAAGCACTGCAGAGGTAGAGAGAGTCACTATCCCAGCTACGGAAGCACTGCAGAGGTAGGGGGGCACTCCACAGTTTAATGTACATTTCTCAATCATCAAACCCATGACAAGCCCTTAGCCTGAATCCTTGAGCAAAAATAAATCACATCATCATTGTGTCATACATTTCTTAGAAGACAATACAATTACCCATGTTTCCACACCAAATAAAAGTATCAAAAAGCATTTTCTGTACAACTTTAGTCCCATTTCTTTAAGATTACCCCACCCCTCAAAACATGTTAAAAAACCAATTTTAGCAATATTTCAAATGTCAATAAATAAAAATAAAAAATTTTCCTACACATATCAGGGTCATGTCTGCACTCATAATGCTCTTGCATATCAGGAAATGCTAAGCTTTACATACCGAGTCCGGCGTTTTAAAAAGTTATTCCATGCTGAACTCCCCGTGATAGAAAATCAGCCATTTCACCTATTTTTAGAAAGTTTTGGATTGGTTCACATTTTTCTATTTATAGACTCCAAAAAACCCAAAGAATGCATATTCCAATACACCAAAATAAACTTAGAAGTACTCAAAACTGAAAACAACATCAAACATGTGCTTCATAATTATTATAAATACCATTCATGGACCTAAAAGATGCTTAGTTGATTTCTTTCTGATTTACACCATGGACATTCATGCGAAACTGAGGAGTGCCCCCTTAAGGGAAAGTTGTCCGTTAATTTTTTTTTAAACGCCCCTTTTTCCAATTCGCGAATTTATTCCGGACGTCTTGACATACGTATTATTGCGATTGTCCAAAAATTGGCCTAACAGCACCTTTTTAAGATAACACAGAAATAGCCTTTTTAACAGCTTTTTTGCAAACTTTTTTCTTTCGGTCTGGTTTTTTTCCATAGCATGAAAAAGGTCTGAAATTTGCAATCAGAAGTCATTTCCACTCTAAAAAGTTGCCTCCTATAACCCGATTTATATAAAGCCGCTATCTTATGCGATTTATTTTTATTTTAACGCGACACGACATAATGACGTCATGTGACATGACGTCACCCAACATGCTATTCTATGTTTAACGTCATTTTACTATGACATCAAAATACCATAGCAACCAGTACTTAAATGGGACATTACCATTAGCAAACTGTACATATATTGAAACAGTGTTATGGCAAACCCAAGAATTACACCAATGGTTAGTTTTCAAATGGCAAAAAGCCCACCTCAAACTTAGAAAACCCTACTAAAATTGCATATACCAACCGCAAGACACATGAGATCTTGAGATATCGCAAGTTAGATATCTCACGATACGTTGCGATACACCTTGAGAAATTGTAAGATATATCTCTATTTATTTTGTGATATCAATGACTCAAGACACATTGAGATATCTCAAGATAATTATCTCAAAACAAGTTAAGATACCTCAAGACAGTTATCTCAAGATAACTTGAGATATATATTGAGATATCTTGAGACTAATTGAGATATCTCAATACAAATATCTCAATATAAATTGAGATATCTCAAGATAAAATGTGATATCTCAACATGGAGTATCTCAAGATAAATTAGACATATATCGAGATATCTCAAGATACGGTGCATCGCGGAGTATTACAATATACATATTTTACCGAGTTTTTCATAATCTGGGTTTCGTAGCAATGCGGGTTTGCCTTATCGACAAATTACATTCTAACCGAAGTAGTTCTCTTCGCAAACAAACCGAATGGTAACAAACTTTGAAAATATGTTGAAATACAGACAAAAAATCCTTCATTTGACTGTTTTAGTAAAAAAAGGTTTGACCCTTAAGGGGGCACTCCACAGTTTAATGTACATTTCTCAATCATCAAACCCATGACAAGCCCTTAGCCTGAATCCTTGAGCAAAAATAAATCACATCATCATTGTGTCATACATTTCTTAGAAGACAATACAATTACCCATGTTTCCATACCAAATAAAAGTATCAAAAAGCATTTTCTGTACAACTTTAGTCCCATTTCTTTAAGATTACCCCACCCCTCAAAACATGTTAAAAAACCAATTTTAGCAATATTTCAAATGTCAATAAATAAAAATAAAAAAATTTCCTACACATATCAGGGTCATGTCTGCACTCATAATGCTCTTGCATATCAGGAAATGCTAAGCTTTACATACCGAGTCCGGCGTTTTAAAAAGTTATTCCATGCTGAACTCCCCGTGATAGAAAATCAGCCATTTCACCTATTTTTAGAAAGTTTTGGATTGGTTCACATTTTTCTATTTATAGACTCCAAAAAAACCAAAGAATGCATATTCCAATACACCAAAATAAACTTAGAAGTACTCAAAACTGAAAACAACATCAAACATGTGCTTCATAATTATTATAAATACCATTCATGGACCTAAAAGATGCTTAGTTGATTTCTTTCTGATTTACACCATGGACATTCATGCGAAACTGAGGAGTGCCCCCTTAAGGGAAAGTTGTCCGTTATTTTTTTTTTAAACGCCCCTTTTTCCAATTCGCGAATTTATTCCGGACGTCTTGACATACGTATTATTGCGATTGTCCAAAAATTGGCCTAACAGCACCTTTTTAAGATAACACAGAAATAGCCTTTTTAACAGCTTTTTTGCAAACTTTTTTCTTTCGGTCTGTTTTTTTTCCATAGCATGAAAAAGGTCTGAAATTTGCAATCAGAAGTCATTTCCACTCTAAAAAGTTGCCTCCTATAACCCGATTTATATAAAGCCGCTATCTTATGCGATTTATTTTTATTTTAACGCGACACGACATAATGACGTCATGTGACATGACGTCACCCAACATGCTATTCTATGTTTAACGTCATTTTACTATGACATCAAAATACCATAGCAACCAGTACTTAAATGGGACATTACCATTAGCAAACTGTACATATATTGAAACAGTGTTATGGCAAACCCAAGAATTACACCAATGGTTAGTTTTCAAATGGCAAAAAGCCCACCTCAAACTTAGAAAACCCTACTAAAATTGCATATACCAACCGCAAGACACATGAGATCTTGAGATATCGCAAGTTAGATATCTCACGATACGTTGCGATACACCTTGAGAAATTGTAAGATATATCTCTATTTATTTTGTGATATCAATGACTCAAGACACATTGAGATATCTCAAGATAATTATCTCAAAACAAGTTAAGATACCTCAAGACAGTTATCTCAAGATAACTTGAGATATATATTGAGATATCTTGAGACTAATTGAGATATCTCAATACAAATATCTCAATATAAATTGAGATATCTCAAGATAAAATGTGATATCTCAACATGGAGTATCTCAAGATAAATTAGACATATATCGAGATATCTCAAGATACGGTGCATCGCGGAGTATTACAATATACATATTTTACCGAGTTTTTCATAATCTGGGTTTCGTAGCAATGCGGGTTTGCCTTATCGACAAATTACATTCTAACCGAAGTAGTTCTCTTCGCAAACAAACCGAATGGTAACAAACTTTGAAAATATGTTGAAATACAGACAAAAAATCCTTCATTTGACTGTTTTAGTAAAAAAAGGTTTGACCCTTAAGGGGGCACTCCACAGTTTAATGTACATTTCTCAATCATCAAACCCATGACAAGCCCTTAGCCTGAATCCTTGAGCAAAAATAAATCACATCATCATTGTGTCATACATTTCTTAGAAGACAATACAATTACCCATGTTTCCATACCAAATAAAAGTATCAAAAAGCATTTTCTGTACAACTTTAGTCCCATTTCTTTAAGATTACCCCACCCCTCAAAACATGTTAAAAAACCAATTTTAGCAATATTTCAAATGTCAATAAATAAAAATAAAAAAATTTCCTACACATATCAGGGTCATGTCTGCACTCATAATGCTCTTGCATATCAGGAAATGCTAAGCTTTACATACCGAGTCCGGCGTTTTAAAAAGTTATTCCATGCTGAACTCCCCGTGATAGAAAATCAGCCATTTCACCTATTTTTAGAAAGTTTTGGATTGGTTCACATTTTTCTATTTATAGACTCCAAAAAACCCAAAGAATGCATATTCCAATACACCAAAATAAACTTAGAAGTACTCAAAACTGAAAACAACATCAAACATGTGCTTCATAATTATTATAAATACCATTTATGGACCTAAAAGATGCTTAGTTGATTTCTTTCTGATTTACACCATGGACATTCATGCGAAACTGAGGAGTGCCCCCTAGAGAGAGTCTTCGCAGATGCCAACTGGACTGTTACTGATTCTACAAATAGATAACAAGTGACCAGCACCCACAAACTCTTGATCCTGCTCAGCAATTGACTTGTATATTTGACGGTCAATTTTTTTGTGGTAGAAGAGGACCACCCCATTTTTCCTGGTTAGAGCCGGTACTGTATACCTCCCGCCAGCCGTAAAAATCATAAGAAAATAAATTTTATTCAGCATTTTCTTAGATTATGAGTTTCTTATGGAAGTCTCATCTTCCATTAATACCACTGATAGCCCTGAAAAATTTATGCAAGTAATCATTTTATAAATTAAAGTTATTCAACAAGACTTAGTTTAATTATAACTTTTATTTATTGTTTGCTGTACAGTAATATTTCTCCAAAGTTGTACAATGACAAATCTTGTATTACCGTAATAATGCCATCACATGAAATATGTTAATTTTATTTTATTGTATTCACTTCCCAGAAGAAGATGACTTTGATGAGCGATGTAAACTAAACTTTAAAGGCAATGCTAAAACATCATTCATTTCAAAGACCATAATTATGTATTCATTTTGCATGTTAAAAATGCATTTTTGGGGAATTTACCATACTCTTTTTTTTCAAGTTTGTGGGAAACACTAATGTTAATATAAGAACTTAAAACAGTCTATTAAATCATTTTAGAATTATTTTATTATTAGAATGGTGTGTTTCTGGATTTCAAGAACCTCATTACTCAGTGTCCAGTAAAATCTCAGTGTTTTCTGAGAATGTAATGAGCTTTAAATTAACCGGTTTCATTGGTACAGTTTGTATCACTGAACCAATCAGAATGCTTCATTTGGTTGCTTATATCATGAATCACTTTCTGATATTATGACATCAAACCCTGGTATTATGACATCACATCATGCTATTATGACATCACAGCATGCTATTATGATGCAACTCAGTGTGTTCCCAGAACTGAATGAGCTTTTAATTGCTGTGAGAAACAGATTAAGACTGTTTGTATCACTCATTGAGTAATGAGTTTCTTGAAACCAAGAATCACAAAATTCTAAAAGTAAAATAATTCTAAAATGATTTAATAGACTGTTTTAAATGAATGACATTTTGAAATGTTAAGTTAATTACAGTGAGCATTTTCAGAGGTCAAGCAGACATAAAAACATAATACAATACTCAAAAACCATATATATATACTGCCTTGTGCAGAAATGGATTTCCTATCCAGACACCAAAAGTGTTTTTAAAACACTTATTCATTTTCTAGATATCCGATGTAAAACAAACACAAATACTGAAAAGAAAGCAAGATTCAAGTCAATTATTTTCAAATTTGGCAATTTACCGGGATGTAAGGATGTAAAAAAAATAAAGTTGGCACACTTTGATTAGACTTGTTTGTGAGTGTTGGAAATGTTGGAAGAAGGTTGTATTTATATAATCCAGCCTGAAATTTGACTCTGTAGGTTTTACGCTATCCAGCTGATTTAATGAACGTCGGTGATCGCCTGTGCACTAAAATAGTCTGGAGGAGCACCTGGGGTCTTCCTCCACCAATGGAAGCTGGAAAAGTCGCCGTATGACCTTAGCTATTGGTGCGACTTTAAAATCCAATCCATTTAAATTTCAGGTGTGACACCAGATATATACAGAAATGAAGAGTAAAAAATCAAAGTCCTTCAGTCAGACCATTAGCAAGCATCCCCTAGACACAGATCCTATATCATGCGTTCATACAGCATTGAGAAGTAGACTTGGTCAGTGCTCACTTCCGCCAGAAATATGTGGCTTCCAGAAGGAGCGAAGGTACCGTTCTGTCTGGCAGTTAACTTTTACCTGATCATGGCTAATAATAATAAGTATTAGGTGCACAACAATGAAACTTCACACACATCTTCAACATGATCCAATGAATACATCTTATAAAAACCCATAACTCCGATTCACATATGTTGTTAATAATTTCCCGTTCAACCTCAAACTTAACATTGCCAACGATGGGCGTGTATCATTTAAAAACAACACAAAACACTGTTTTTTCAGACTTGAGTTATTGAGCCCCACAAGTCAAAAATGTGTTTGAGTAATTATGAATTTTAGCATTATTTCCTGTTTTGTACAAAGAATTTAATTGTTGTACACATCTGATTCAGTATACTATTGATAAAGGTGATGTTTTCATGAACATGAATTGTATTCCTACCTGCACCAAATAAAGATCCTGTTTTAAATTTTAAAAAATTGTAGTTACACATTCTTTATTTTAAGTCAATCCATCACTTCTGTATATATATGCATTAAATAACATTGTAGAGAATTACTGGATTTGATAAGAAGAACAGCTACAACGGGTGAAAGTAACTCTGTACTTGTGATAGGTCCCCGTGGAAACGGAAAATCTATGGTAAGAATTGTTGTTGAATCCATTTACTGAATCCATTTACTGCAGAAAAGGTATGCCACAATGTTAGAAAAAATCATCTTTCGGGGATATTAAATTTTAAAATGTATAGCAATAATTATAAAAATGTCATTAGGTTTGTGTAATAAAAAAAAGGTATAAAAGAATATTATCTGAAGTTACTTAGAATAAGTTTTTATTCAAGAATCTCCAAACTCTGTGTATTTGAATTTGTTTATATCTGACCCCCATAGATACCTGACATAAGGTAGACATTAGTGTTGTTCCGAATTTCCGATTAATTGATTTGATCAGTTATGCCTTTGATCTGATTAATCGATTACAATTTTTCATGATCGGTTGTTGAGAATTATGGCTTATTTCATTCTCTTGTACTAAAATATACAAGAAAATAAAATGAGTTATAATTTTGCAACAAGTAATCACATATTTATAGTGGGTATCACAACTTATTTTTTAAAATATACGTTGGTCAGTTTCATTCAGTTCCTTTATTACCGTAACATACTTGAAATGTGATTCTTTCCTTCATTATAGTCTGAAAAAGGCTTACACTTGTCATTCATAGCAGCCATGTTTTAATCGATTAATGATCGATCATCTGTCGGGTTAAATATTCTGATAATCGATCAGGAATGTTCAACCGATTCCCAACACCAGTAGACATGCTTGCATATATATCCCATAGACCTGGATTAGGGTTAGATATGCATGCCTAACCCATCAATGATATGAATGGCGAAACCACGTGACTTTTTGATCGGTTTAACGGCAAAAAATATAAACAGCGCTCGATTCAGGTTGGGATTTTCTTCATAACTTTTTTAATATTTAACAAATTTTGTTCAAATACCCCACATATACCCGTACAATGTGAGCTCTTTCCTCCACCACAAAAGGGAATTTGGTTCGTTCAGTACTTTTTGAGATTAGCCCTCCCAAAATGAACACGTTCATAGATTTATTTTGATTCCAAGACTTTGGGAGGGCTAATCTCAGAAAATACTAGATAAATCAAATTACCTTTTGCGGCAGAGGTACGAGCTCACTTTGGTGAGTATGTGCACTTTAGTAGAATAAAATTTGATAAATACATCTATTAAGAAAGTTATGAAGCGAACACATACCTGAATCAAGCATTTTGTTTTAATACACTTTTTTGCCGTGAATCCGATCAAAAAGTCACGTGGTTTCGCCACCCTGATGGGGGAAGGTTGGTCAGAAATGTCTAAATGATCATGTATAGGGATTCTAGAATAAAAAATAAATTATTCTAACTTTACATAATATACTGTTTACAAAATATTGAATAATAAGTCTTTTTCATGGATTCAAATGCTGTACAGTTAATATCCGTAATTAAAAGGCACAGGGTCTCTTAGCACGATCAAATTTCATACTTGCCAAAACTACTGCTACTATAAATATGTTTATGCCCCAACCACGATATTGGGGATGGGGGCATATTGCCTTGTCCGAATGTCCTACTTTAGTTGAGGCTTTTTATTAAGTCACTGGTAGCCCTACACTATTTGGACCAAAAGTAGGTCACCATTACTCATCCTGACCTACTTTTTACACTTCATTCTGTCGAGGTTTTTCATTTCCTCATTTCCCCAGTCAGTGCTAGTCCTACCCTCTTTAAAATTCACACACACACAATACAAAAATAATGGTATTTTATTTCTTAACCACTTTTCACCACTTTTATTAAAGATTTGCATTGCTTTGTTCGATCTCTTTCCTAAAATTTTGCGTTCGAGACATAAACCCAATTCTGGGCCCTCAAAAAGCAAGGTAAATCATGTCGATTTATATTCTGTTAACGTGTTTGGTCATATTTCAGTTGCTGCGCAGTGTTCTTGATGAGCTGACCCTGGACAAGGAAGTGAAGGAAAATCTCTTACAAGTTCACCTTAATGGTAAACCATTTGCCCATAACATTATAGGAGGCCTACTTTTCACCCAGATGAATCTTAAATAAATCTCTGTGACCTCCTGCACTGAGACAAGCTAACTTTCTGCCAACACTATTAACATGACGCCAGTACTTAGATATCTCCGCCCTATTGTTGATGTCGGCGTATACTGACAACATGACGCCAGTACTTCGAGATCTCCACTCTATTGTTGGTGTCGGCATATACTGACAACATGACGCCAGTACTTGAATATCTCCACCCTATTGTTGATGTCGGCGTATACTGACAACATGACGCCAGTACTTAGATATCTCCGCCCTATTTTTGATGTCGGCGTATACTGACAGTATGACGCCAGTACTTAGAGATCTCCGCCCTATTGTTGATGTCGGCGTATACTGACAACATGATGCCAGTACTTAGATATCTCTGCCTTATTGTTGATGTCGGCATATACTGACAACATGACGTCAGTACTTAGAGATCTCCGCCCTATTGTTGATGTCGGCGTATACTGACAACAGATTTTATTATAATACAGTTGCACATGCTATCATTTGTCGGAGGTATTTTAATGGTTTGATTGGTTAAATGGAAAAATGATTGACAACTGGCATGGTGTAAATACATAAGGAAGATGTGTCTAATACCTGGATTATTTTGGCTCATTCTTTCCACATATCTCAGAATCCATGTGGATGCTCTGCTCCCTTTACCAAAGGGCTTATACGATGGCATTTCATCCATCGTCTGTCATCCTTCCATCCATTTACAAAATCAACTCCTTCTTTGAAACCGTTAACAAAATTTCACATAAACCTGCCCTTCTCTTGCTAACGATGGATTCCCATGACTCTTTAATGTGTTTGGAGGATAGACTGCGATACACGGGACTGCCCCATTTACATTCACATGCTACAGATGAGGCTAAGGGAAAGTTTCTTGCCCAAGGACACAGTTATGAAGCTTGGTGGGGCGGCGAGGTTTGAACCCACGTCCTCCATATTTCAAGTCCACCATGTTATCCACTGGGCCTTGGATGCCAGCTTGAACAAAATAAGTAGGATCAATATCATATATGCCTGCCATTACTAAAAACAGCCCAAACCTTTTAAAAATAATTTATTAATTGTAATGAGTGTTTACTAGTAAAGTCATCTAAGATGAGGGCCTCTTGTTTATTATTTCACACATGGTATTTTATATATAGATGACTTTTAATTGTAAATCTACAATTTAGGGTTCTTACAGTTATAATATAACATTGCAGCCAATAGACGTATATTGGGATTGCAAAACAAGGCACATATATGCAGATTGTAATTATTCTCAAACTTAATACATTACCTTATTATCTATCACATAACACAAGTTGTGAAGATTATTTTCCACTTGAAAATAAATCATATGTTACATGACAATAGGGGTTCAATGATACGGCAGTCCAAATCGTATTGCGATATGCCAAACCCAATACAGCTATAAAAGTATTAAAAAAAACAAAAAAACTCTTAACAACTTTACTTTTAATAACTAAACTTTACTGAAAATAATGGTGGTATATAGTATTACGCTTGACCGTCCGACCATCCGTCCCCATGTTACACATTCTTGTCCGGAATACTCAACAGATTTTGGTGATACTGTTTAATATATTAGATAAACCGGTTTACTAAAGAAAAAAGGTTTATCGATGCACCCCTATGACAGCCTACTGCATAGAGGATCTTACATGAGTGAATGTGTATTATTGATTTTAATAAACGAGTTTGATAAAATGATAGGATACAAGCTCTGCCAAGTATTATCTTTTTATCCAACGAGTTTATTAAAGTCAATAATACACAGTCACAAATGTAAGATTCTATTCATCACACAACACACCTACGACATGATAGTTTCACATTGAATACGGCGGCAATTTGTAAAAGAAATCGTGACATCGTGTTGTAGTTTTCATGACGTCAGCTATGTTACGCAGCTGTAACTCGTTCACCTTACAAATAATGTGACATCTTAAATTTAACATTACTAACATGGCTTTTATAAAGTAACTTAGTAAGATTTCAAATTATAAGGATAATATTTAAGGTGTCTGAACGTATCGTATGATATTATATAACCTATAAATAGACGCGTTTTCATTGGCTAAAAAGTAATTTTTTAGAAAAAATATCTAGCGATATTGACCTGTTTTTTTGATATTGACCTGTTTTTTTGATATTGACCTGTTTTATATAATTGTAAATTGAGGGTTATATAATAAAACAGTTATGGACTTTCAGCTGTTATACATGATGTTGATATGTACCAAAAAATCATTATTGACCTCGGCTATCGCCTCGGTCAATAATGATTTTTTTGGTGCATATCACATCATGTATAACAGCTGAAAAGTCCATAATTGTATAATATACCATGGTAACAATTGGGAATAATTTTGCTGTACACAAACAGAGTGATTCGGTCCTTATTTGCATCTGTAATATACTAGTGTATTACGAGAAATGAGTCTTGGCTTTATTACACTTGCCATGTTATGTGATAAAGACAGATAGTATTTTGGACATAAAGTTGCTTGTACTTTATCACATGTTACGTTACAGGCCTGCTGCAGACAGATGACAGGATTGCTCTGAAGGAGATAACAAGACAACTACAGTTGGAGAACACCATTGGAGATAAAGTGTTTGTATGTAATTATAGATGAGATAAAGTGTTTGTATGTGATTATAGTTGGAGCTGAAGTGTTTGTACAGTTGCTGCCACGCGGATTAAGACTAATCCCACTCATCGCGGCGATTTTATCTCACCGCGGACACACTGATTTTGTCCCCGCGATCCGCGGACAGCCCGCTCATCGCGGGGATAATATTTTTTTTCCACCGCGAAACATCACCGCGATTCGCGGTGATCTTTTTTGATTCGCACACCGCTTTACCCGGTGTGAAATCGCAGGCCATCGCCGCGATTTATCTTCAGTATCAATGTACAATTGTGGAGTCAATTTAATGCATTATTATTCAATAACTATTAAAAACCCGAAGCAGAAGACAATTTTATTTTTGTTTTCGGAAAATTCAAATGCCCGGATAATGTATACTGGGTCACGATAGTTATATGGCGGTTCCTATTACCGACTTCGCGTGACTGAACATAAACTTCAAATCTTATACTGGAAATTAGAATTATATTTTTTTAATTAATCGTTATTTTAACATATTTTACTATTCTGCTGTTGGTTATTAATACATCGATGGGTTCTTTAGTCAGAAATAATCCGAAAAATTGTAAAGAATTCCGGGTCATAAACCCGTTATTAGTGCCGCCTTGTTAATAGGTACACACATCGCAAAGGATTGTGGGTAGCCAATTTATGTCCGGTGAAATGTGACTTTTGGAAAACAAAAACGAAAAACACACGTTAATAAATGCATTAAAAGTTTGAAATAACTATTGCTTTCAAAATTGTTCATTGTATTTATCATTTTTATTACATTTTTCATTGATCCGTGCTCTAATTTCCCCCGCGTTCCCCCGCGAATCTATCACGGAGAATCGCGGTGATTTCTTTCTTTTGAGACTGGATTTTGCAATCGCGGCGATTTTTACAGTCGCGGGGAATCCCCGCGATATTTCGGGTGACAATCCGCGGTAAGATCGCGGGGATTTGTGACTTTGATTGAAAAACAGCAGCGGGGATGCTGCGAAAAAGTCGTAATCCGCGTGGCAGCAACTGTATGTAATTATAGATGAGATACAGCGTATGTGATTTATAGTTGGAGATAAAGTGTTTGCATGTGAGATAAAGTGTTTGTATGTGGTTATAGTTGGAGAGAAAATGTTTGTGGTTATAGTTGGAGATAAAGTGTATGTGGTTGAAGATGGAGATAAAAGTGTTTGTAGGTGGCTAAAGTTGGGAGATAAAGTGTTTGTATGTGGTTATAGTCGCAGATAAAGTGTTTGTTTGTGGTTACAGTTGGAGATGAAGTGTTTGTATGTGGTTAAAGCTGGAGATACAGTGTTTGGATGCAGCTAAAGTTGGAGATAAAGTGTTTGCATGTGGCTGAAGTTTGAGATAAAGTGTTTGGATGCAGCTAAAGTTGGAGATAAAGTGTTTGTATGTGGTTATATTTGGAGATAATGTTTGTAGGTGGCTAAAAAAATGTGTGTTTTATGTGGCTAAATTAAGAGTTACGGTAAAGTGTTTATATGTGGTTACAGTTGGAGATAAAGTGTTTGTATGTGGTTATAGCTGGAGATAAAGTGTTTATATATGATTAAAGTTGGAATAAATGAAGTCGGAGATA
Source organism: Cyrtodaria siliqua (assembly GCA_037043455.1). Classification (NCBI taxonomy): domain Eukaryota; kingdom Metazoa; phylum Mollusca; class Bivalvia; order Adapedonta; family Hiatellidae; genus Cyrtodaria; species Cyrtodaria siliqua. Next base: position 158,059 of record JAWPHD010001997.1, on the reverse strand, counting down.
AAGTATTTGTATGTGGTAATTAACTTTTTATTATCATATTACATGCATCATGAGCTCCAATCCTGATTCCAGTCTGAGATTTAAACTACGAACACACTGATGTGATAACATCGATTTTACAGTCGATAATTAAGGGGATTTCTTTTCATGGATGATTCAAAAGAAAGTTGCATTGAAAACTTGTTTATTTTGATTCCATAGGTCACAACACTTTCATTTAAAAAAAAGATTTAGCTACAAATGTTCAGTGTATGTTTGATTATTTCAAGTTTAGATAAGCATACAACACACATATATTTGTTATTTCTTTACCAGGGTTCATTTGCTGAAACACTGCAGTTCCTTCTAGAAGCATTAAAAAGTGGTAAGTGTTTATTTTAGAGAAAATAAAACTGGTTCTTATATATCGGGTTGAACACGACACTACTGCATCTTTTTCTTTATTTATATAATATACTTACAATAGTTGCATGTTCACTCCTGGATTAGCTGTAATGATATACTTACAATAGTTGCATGTTCACTCCTGGATTAGCTGTAATAATATACTTACAATAGTTGCATCTTCACTCCTGGATTAGCTGTAATGATATACTTACAATAGTTGCATGTTCACTCCTGGATTAGCTGTAATGATATACTTACAATAGTTGCATGTTCACTCCTGGATTAGCTGTAATGATATACTTACAATAGTTGCATGTTCACTCCTGGATTAGCTGTAATGATATACTTACAATAATTGCATGTTCACTCCTGGATTAGCTGTAATATAGTATCACCACTGTGAAACTCAAGCTGACCTGACAGCATCCTGTCAGTATATTAAACTTTAAATCCTTACTGAAGTTTCTACAAACACAAAGCAGGGAGTTCCTGATGCGCTATTTCACCTATTTCTTGATAATGGATGGAAAGCATGTCAATTGCGTTGGCGTGTTTTAAAAACTCAATATTGTTTTAAGGTTTTGCTATCTCTACTAACTAAAGTCCAGGCAATATTGCATTTGCACATTGCCTGTTAAAGTCATCCTTCCTCTAGTTGATTCTTGTGAAGACTTTATGTATTTTAAATTTTCCTTCATTTTTGTGTCACATGCATAACATGGCAGACATTTAGATGGGATCACTTTGTCCATCATCGTCCATCACACTTCAACCTGAAACCTAACTTTGGCCATGACTTGGAAGTATATTACCATGTTCATAAAACTTCACACACATCTTCATCTTACATCAAGAAATGTTGTTACACATGTCCAGCTCTGACTTTCATTTTGACAGACTTATGCCCTTCTTCTTAAAACATTAACCTGCAACCTAACCAAGGTCGTAACTGGCCATAAATTACAAAGTATTTGACCTGGCTCAAAATATTGACAAATGCTCTTACAACTTTATACAATTCTGCTTTATTAATTATTCAATGCCATTAACAGGTCCAATAACTGTTGACTTTCATTTCGGCGGAGTTATGCCCCTTTTCCTAAACCTTAACAATTGAAAACAAATGTGCTCCATAATTCATGAAGGATTCAAACGTTATAGTTAGATTGTCCTTGCTGAAATAAGCACATGGCAGGAGACTCAACTGTTCTGTAGAACACTTATAATTTTTGTCTCGCCTTTTCGAAGAAAAAAAGAGACATAGGTGTTGCTTTTCCAGCGGCGGCGGCAACATTCAAGTTTTGCGTTTAGGTCATTTTCTCACAAACTGTATGCACTAGACCTTTCAAACTTTGCTTATAGTTGTATCATGGGTGGTACATCGCAACGTGACAAAGCAAATGTGGAAGTGACCTTGACCCTCCAAGCAAAGGGCAGATAACTTACTAATTTTTAGGTTCAAGTTTTGCGTTTAGGTCACTTTTTCACAAACTGTATGCACTAGACCTTTAAAACTTTGCTTTTAGTTGTATCTTGAGTGGTACATCGAAATGTGACAAAGCAAATGTGGAAATGACCTTGACCCTCCAAGCAAGGGCAGATAACCTTATAATTTTTACCTTCAACTTTGGCATTTAGGTCACTTTTCACAAACTGTATGCACTAAGACCTTTCAAACTTTGCTTATAGTTGTATCTTGAGTGGTACATTAAAACGTGAGAAAGCAAATGTGGTTGTGACCTTCACCATCCAAGCAAAGGGCAGATAACTTTAATTGTTACATTTACATCACTTTCTCATGAACTAGAATTATACACTAGATGTTTTAAACCTAATTTATAGCTTAATCTTTGGAAGAAAACATATTCTATTTTGACATAGTTGTCTTCGGTAGTGCTTTTTTTTTTTGGATGCCTGGATTTCATCTGTGACCTTGACCTACTTTTTGAGCTGATGATTTTTAGCTCTACTGGCCAGAGGCCTTCATTTTTCATCCGATCTTTACCAAACTTTACCAGATTGTTAATATCAATGAAAGCTCGCACAAGTTCGAAAACCAGCCAGATCGGACCAATAACAGCGGAGTTATGGCCCTTGATTTAGTTAAAAATGCTATATTTTGCCTCGTTGATACGATAGGGCTTTCATTTTTCATCTGATCTTTACCAAACTTTACCAGATGTTTTGCCTTTTTTTTTTCATTATTAGTCTATTTGTTGGGGTTTATTTATTTTTACTTTTTTTTAATAGATATTATATTTATTAATTATTTTTTGTAGCGACTACATCTCTGAAACTACTGAATGGATTTTCATGAAACTTGCCCATGAAGTCTAGTTGATCCTAGCAAAAAATTCATGTTGATGTGAAATCCAAGATGGCCACCAAATCTAAAAATAGATTTTAAAAAAACAAGTTTGTAGCGACAACTTCTTGAAAACTCTAAGTGATATTGATATGGGACTTTTTCTAAAATGATCAGCATGACATGATGTTGGTCATTGTCGAAAATCTTTTTGATTTGACGTTACAAATGGCTGCCATCTTTGTTTACATAGAGTTATTTAGTAAAAACTTGTAGCGTCTACTGCTCTGAAACTACTCAACGGATTTCCATGAAACTTCACAGGAATGTTGCTCTCGATGTCTCAATGATCCTAGCAACATTTCAGGTTGATCGGAAATTCAAGATGGCCACCATGGCTAAAAATAGATTTTCAAAATGCAAGTTTGTAGAGACTACTTCTTGAAAACTGTAAGTGATATTGATATGGGACTTATATATATTTATTTTATTATTATTATTTAAAATATATATATTTTTTATTTTTTTTAACATTTTCTTATTGTTTTAATATTAATTTTTTTGACGTCGTGTTAGCAGGAAGCATTGCTGTGCCTATTGCATTTTTTTTTCCGGTTGGTTGATTTTTAGCTCAAATGATCAGAGATCAGCAGAGCTTATGCCGTGTCCGTCGTCCGTCTGTCCGTCCGTAAACTTTTTTTTGTAGCTACTACATCTCTGAAACTACTGAATGGATTTTCATGAAACTTGCCCATGAAGACTAGTTGATCCTAGCAAAAATTCATGTTGATGTGAAATCCAAGATGGCCACCAAATCTAAAAATAGATTTTTAAAAAACAAGTTTGTAGCGACAACTTCTTGAAAACTCTAAGTGATATTGATATAGGACTTTTTCTAAAATGATCAGTATGACATGAAGTTGGTCATTGTCGAAAATCTTTTTGATTTGACGTTAAAAATGGCTGCCAGTGGCCATCTTTGTTTACATAGAGTTATTTAGTAAAAACTGGTAGCGTCTACTGCTCTGAAACTACTCAACGGATTTCCATGAAACTTCACAGGAATGTTGCTCTTGATGTCTAAATGATCCTAGCAACATTTCAGGTTGATCGGAAATTCAAGATGGCCACCATGGCTAAAAATAGATTTTCAAAATGCAAGTTTGTAGCAACTACTTCTTGAAAACTGTAAGTGATATTGATGTGGGACTTTTTCTAAAATGATCAGTATGACATGATGTTGATCGTTGTCAAAAATTATTTTGATTTGACATTAAACATGGCCACCAGCGGCCATCTTTGTTTACATAGAGTTATATAATGAAAACGTGTAGCGACTACTCCTCTGAACTACTTGATGGATTTTCATGAAACTTCACAGGAATGCTGATCTAGCTATCAAAAACCTATCGATAGAGCTTCAAGGTCATTGACCTCTTGTTAATGGAGTTACGGCCCCTTGACATTTTCTTTTTTAATTTCTTGACGGCGCTACTCCTCCTAAACGCCTTTTTGGATTTCGAGGAAACTTGGCAGGAAGCATCGGTAAGATGTCTAGTTGTGCATATTGCGCTTTTGTTCCAGTTTGCTGATTTGTGACGGAGCTATGGCACTTTGACATTTTTACTTTAAATTTCTTGTCGGCGCTACTCCTCCTAAACGGCTTGTTGGATTTCTACAAAATTTAGCAGGAAGCCTCAGTATGATGTGTAGTTGTGCAAAGCATGGTATATCATTGAAATTTTATATTGCTATATTGTATTTTCCTTTGTTAAATCTGTAGTTACTTCATTTTTTATCTGATCTTTACCATATTTGGTTTAGAATGTTAATATACCCCCCATCCCCAATCCCCCCCCACCCCACCCCACCTCCCCCCCTCACTCATTGCCCATGCCAGACACAGCAGACTTATTGACCATGATTACCAGGTGAGCGATCTTAGTCCATCCTATCCCTGTTGTTTTTGCAATGTTTTAAAAAAAAACTACTGATGGGAATTTTATGTCGACAACCCTTGATATAAGAGCCGTTTTAGCCAGTAGAGCATCCACAGGCCCTCTTGGGCATCTTGTTTTTAATAGAACGGCATTTTGTTTTTAAACAGATGCACTTAAATGTCATCTCAGGAAACGGCAAACTCATTGTTTTTAGTTACTAAAATGTTTACAAACTTTCATTTAAGCATCATTGACCTTTTTATTTTTAATTCTAGCCCCCGTTAGGCGAGACATATGAATCCACGGATTTCTTGTATTGAAATATCTAGGGCAGTACAAGCAACATTGATGTATGTATTACAGAGTTATTGCCCCTGATATTAAATTCTAGCTTGTGAATGCAATATCTTATGTAAATGGGTTTCAGAATGTTCGAAGAATGGTTTCGGATTTTCACTAAATTTGATTTTAAGGTTTTGTTTCAATAAGATCCAAGGTGAACTTTACAATGAGGGAACTTGACAAATATTTTATGTATTGTGCAGGTAGCCAATCTAGCAAGCCGGTATTGTTTGTCCTGGATGAGTTTGACTTGTTTGCCTTTCATCGTAACCAGACACTTCTGTATAACCTGTTTGACATATCCCAGTCAGCACAGACACCTATATGTGTCCTCGGGTTGACGTGTAGATTGGTAAGTCACTGAATGAAAACCACAGTCAACCCTAGACACCTATATGTGTCCTCGGGTTGACATATAGATTGATAAGTTGCTGAATGAAAACCCCAGTCATCAAAGACACCTATATGTGTCCTCGAGTTGACGTGTAGATTGGTAAGTCAATGAATGAAAACCCCAGTCATCAAAGACACCTATATGTGTGTCCTCGAGTTGACATGTAGATTGGTAAGTCACGGAATGAAAACTCCAGTCAGCACAGACACCTATATGTGTCCTCGGGTTGACGTATAGATTGATAAGTTGCTGAATGAAAACCCCAATCATCAAAGACACCTATATGTGTCCTCGGGTTGACGTGTAGATTGGTAAGTTGCTGAATGAAAACCACAGTCAAGCCTAGACACCTATATGTGTCCTCGAGTTGACGTGTAGATTGGTAAGTCACGGAATGAAAACCCCAGTCAGCACTGACACCTATATGTGTCCTCGGGTTGACGTGTAGATTGATGTTGCTGAATGAAACCTCAAGTCAATGCTAGACACATATATGTGTCCTCGGGTTGACGTGTAGATTGGTAAGTTGCTGAATGAATCCACAGTCAAGCCTAGACACCTATATGTCTTCGGTTTAACATGTAGACTGGTAACTGAATGAAAACTCAAGTCAGCCCAAAACAAATGTGTGCTAGGTTTAACATGTAGACTGGTGAATCACTGTTTGACATTTCCCAGTAAGCTCTGACAACGTGTGTTTGAAATGACATACAACTTGGCAAGGTGGGTTAATTGAGTATCTGACAAATAAGAATAACTTTGCTCTAGCTCATAGCCTTCAATGGAAGTCATGCCTAAACAAATCATTTATCATTAAATGCTTTCATAAACGTTGATAAAACTTAGTGCCAGAGCAGCCTGTTTATGGAGAACTGCCCATGTGCCAAAGTTCCTTGGTGTCAGCCTTAGGATGGAGATGAACGTTTCTAACTAGTAAAATGTTGGGACACAGACCGCGAAACTCAGGAATATCTTGTAGATGTTATTTTATAAAAAAATATGTTTTATAAAAATTCTATCAGTGAAAAATAAAAGACTGTATATTATGTTGACATTTTCCTCTCCTTCCTAACTCTTCCTCACTTTTCTCTTCTTGAATGTAAATCACATCACACAAATTAATTAGAATGAAAGAGAACTTAAAAATGAGCGAAACAAGTTTCTCAACCAAACTATAGATATGGATGACACTGAGGTTCTCAAGTCTCGCTATTGTTTTCTTACGTTGTTTTTTTTGTTAAGTGCTGTAGCATGAGATTTATTAAATTTCATTTACATTTCACAGGATGTGATAGAACTACTGGAGAAGCGGGTGAAGTCTAGGTTCTCACACAGGCAACTACATATGTTCAACAGCTTGCAGTTTGACGAATATCAGCACTTATTTAGCGTATTACTAAGTCTAGATGGAGACTTCCCTGACAAAAAGTTTGCTGCAGAGTGGAACAAACATGTACAGGTATAACTAAGTCTGGATGGAGACTTCTCTGACCAAAAGTTTGCTGCAGAGTGGAACAAACATGTACAGGTATAACTAAGTCTGGATGGAGACTTCCCTGACCAGAAGTTTGCTGCAGAGTGAAACTAACATGTACAGGTATAACTAAGTCTGGGTGGAGACTTCCCTGACCAGAAGTTTGCTGCAGAGTGGAACAAACGTACAGGTATAATTAAGTCTGGGTGGAGACTTCACTGACCAGAAGTTTGCTGCAGAGTGGAACAAACATGTACAGGTATAATTAAGTCTTGATGGAGACTTCACGGACCAGAAGTTTGCTGCAGAGTGGAACAAACATGTACAGGTATAACTAAGTCTGGGTGGAGACTTCCCTGACCAGAAGTTTGCTGCAGAGTGGAACAAACATGTACAGATATAATTAAGTCTGGGTGGAGATTTCCCTGACCAGAAGTTTGCTGCAGAGTGGAACAAACATGTACAGGTATAACTAAGTCTGAGTGGAGACATCCCTGATCAGAAGTTTGCTGCAGAGTGGAACAAACATGTACATGTAAAACTAAGTCTGGGTGGAGACTTCCCTGACCAGGAGTTTGCTGCCTAGTGTAACAAACATGTACAGGTATAACTAAGTCTGGTTGGAGACTTCCCTGACCAGGAGTTTGCTGCCGAGTGTAACAAACATGTACAGGTATAATTAAGTCTGGATGGAGACTTCCCTGACCAGAAGTTTGCTGCAGAGTGGAACAAACATGTACAGGTATAACTAAGTCTGGGTGGAGACTTCCCTGACCAGAAGTTTGCTGCAGAGTGGAACAAACATGTACATGTATAACTAAGTCTAGATGGAGACTTCCCTGACCAGAAGTTTGCTGCAGAGTGGAACAAACATGTACAGGTCTAACTAAGTCTGGGTGGAGACTTCCCTGACCAGAAGTTTGCTGCAGAGTGGAACAAACATGTACATGTATAACTAAGTCTAGATGGAGACTTCCCTGACCAGAAGTTTGCTGCAGAGTGGAACAAACATGTACAGGTATAATTAAGTCTGGATGGAGACTTCACTGACCAGAAGTTTGCTGCAGAGTGGAACAAACATGTACAGATATAATTAAGTCTGGGTGGAGATTTCCCTGACCAGAAGTTTGCTGGAGAGTGGAACAAACGTACAGGTATAATTAAGTCTAGATGGAGACTTCCCTGACCAGAAGTTTGCTGCAGAGTGGAACAAACATGTACAGGTATAACTAAGTCTGGGTGGAGACTTCCCTGACCAGAAGTTTGCTGCAGAGTGGAACAAACATGTACATTGTACAGGTATAACTAAGTCTGGATGGAGATTTCCCTGACCAGAAGTTTGCTGCAGAGTGGAACAAACATGTACAGGTATAACTAAGTCTGGGTGGAGACTTCCCTGACCAGAAGTTTGCTGCAGAGTGGAACAAACATGTACAGATATAATTAAGTCTGGGTGGAGATTTCCCTGACCAGAAGTTTGCTGCAGAGTGGAACAAACATGTACAGGTATAACTAAGTCTGAGTGGAGACATCCCTGATCAGAAGTTTGCTGGAGAGTGGAACAAACATGTACATGTAAAACTAAGTCTGGGTGGAGACTTCCCTGACCAGGAGTTTGCTGCCTAGTGTAACAAACATGTACAGGTATAACTAAGTCTGGGTGGAGACTTCCCTGACCAGGAGTTTGCTGCCGAGTGTAACAAACATGTACAGGTATAATTAAGTCTGGATGGAGACTTCCCTGACCAGAAGTTTGCTGCAGAGTGGAACAAACATGTACAGGTATAACTAAGTCTGGGTGGAGACTTCCCTGACCAGAAGTTTGCTGCAGAGTGGAACAAACATGAACATGTATAACTAAGTCTAGATGGAGACTTCCCTGACCAGAAGTTTGCTGCAGAGTGGAACAAACATGTACAGGTCTAACTAAGTATGGGTGGAGACTTCCCTGACCAGAAGTTTGCTGCAGAGTGGAACAAACATGTACATGTATAACTAAGTCTAGATGGAGACTTCCCTGACCAGAAGTTTGCTGCAGAGTGGAACAAACATGTACATGTATAACTAAGTCTAGATGGAGACTTCCCTGACCAGAAGTTTGCTGCAGAGTGGAACAAACATGTACAGGTATAACTAAGTCTGGGTGGAGACTTGCCTGACCAGAAGTTTGCTGCAGAGTGGAACAAACATGTACAGGTATAACTAAGTCTGGATGGAGACTTCCCTGACCAGAAGTTTGCTGCAGAGTGGAACAAACATGTACAGGTATAACTAAGTCTGGGTGGAGACTTACCTGACCAGAAGTTTGCTGCAGAGTGGAACAAACATGCTAAGTCTGGGTGGAGACTTCTCTGACCAGAAGTTTGCTGCAGAGTGGATCAAACATGTACAGGTATAACTTAGTCTGGGTGGAGACTTCTCTGACCAGAAGTTTGCTGGAGAGTGGAACAAACGTACAGGTATAATTAAGTCTGGATGGAGACTTCACTGACCAGAAGTTTGCTGCAGAGTGGAACAAACATGTACAGGTATAATTAAGTCTGGATGGAGACTTCACTGACCAGAAGTTTGCTGCAGAGTGGAACAAACATGTACAGATATAATTAAGTCTGGGTGGAGATTTCCCTGACCAGAAGTTTGCTGCAGAGTTGAACAAACATGTACAGGTATAACTAAGTCTGGGTGGAGACATCCCTGATCAGAAGTTTGCTGGAGAGTGGAACAAACATGTACATGTTTAACTAAGCCTGGGTGGAGACATCCCTGACCAGAAGTTTGCTGCAGAGTGGAACAAACATGTACAGGTCTAACTAAGTCTGGATGGAGACTTCTCTGACCAGAAATTTGCTGGTAAAAAGGCGCGATGACGTCATTGTTCCAAGATTTTTTCAAGTTTTTCAGAGCCCTTTGAAATAAATCTTGTCTGAATTAGTGCATCAATCCCTTTAATTAATTTGTACTGAAATTTCATAATTGCCTTCATACCCACAGTATAATGAAAATATAAAACACTGTAGAGCTAAAGCACGGTGACGAAACCACGTGACTTCTTCTGACAGGTTCAGGGGCAAATAATTGTCACCAAATTGTCGATTCAGGTATATTTTTGCTTCATAACTTTCTTAATATTTAATAACTTTTTTTTTCCAATGAAAAGGCATATACCCCTAGAGAGCTCTTTCCTGCCCAGCAAACTGTATTTCTGTTTCTATTCCTCCAAGTCTTCTGAGATTAACCCTAGCAAATATACACGGTCATGCTCATTCTTTAATTTTCAAGGGTTTGGGAGGGCTAATCTCAAAGTGCAATATGAATCAAAATACTGTTTGCAGCGAAGGAAATAGCCCACTATTAAGAAAGGTACAAAGCAAAAATATACTTAAATCGAGCCCTTTGTTGACGCTTTTTTGCTGTGAACACGATAAAAAAGTCGCGTGGTTGCACCACCATGAAATGCGGTGATATTATGGCTCCCCAACACATCCGAACAATAACTAGAGAATGGTTGGACCTAGGGTCCTCAAACTTGGAAGGATGGTTGGCAATGACCAGTAGATGACCCCAATTGATTTTGGGGTAACTTGGTCAAAGGTCAAGGTCGCGGTGACATTGTCTATCAAAACTATGTCCGATCAATAACTACACAATGGTTGGACCTAGGGTCCTTAAACTTGGAAGGATGGTTGGTCATGACCAGTAGATGACTCCTATTGATTTTGGGGTCACTAGGTCAAAGGTCAAGGTCGCGGTGATATGGACTGTCAAAATGATGTCCGATCAATAACTACACAATGGTTGGACCTAGGGTCCTCAAACTTGGAAGGATGGTTGGTCATGACCAGTAGATGACTCCTATTGATTTTGGGGTCACTAGGTCAAAGGTCAAGGTCGCCGTGACATGGACTGTCAAAACGATGTCCGATCAATAACTACACAATGGTTGGCTCTAGGGTCCTCAAACTTGGAAAGATGGTTGGTCATGACCAGTAGATGACCCCTATTAATTTTGGGGTCACTAGGTCAAAGGTCAAGGTTGCGGTGACATTGACTATCAAAACGATGTCCGATCAATAACTACACAATGGTTGGACCTAGGGTCCTCAATCTTGGAAGGACGGTTGGTCATGACCAGTAGATGACCCCTATTGAATTTGGGGTCACTAGGTCAAAGGTCAAGGTCGCAGTGACCTTGACTATCAAAAAGATGTCCGATCAATAACTAGACATTGGTTGGACCTAGGGTCCTCAAACTTGTAAGGATGGTTGGTCATGACCAGTAGATGACCCTGTTGATTTTGGGGTCACTAGGTCAAAGGTCAAAGTCGCGGTGACCTTGACTATCAAAACGATCCCCGATCAATAATAAAACAATGTCCGATTAATAACTAGAGAATGGTTGGACCTAGGGTCATCTAACTTGGAAGGATGGTTGGTCATGACCAGTAGTTATTACTGATACAGATAGTAGATACAGTCACAGGGATATTGAATATCAAAACGATCTTAGATCAATAGAGAACGGTTGGACATAGAGTCGCCAATTATGTCTGTTCGGGCGAGTGGGGGAGTCATACGTTTTTGTCCCATGAACAATAACAATTTCTAGTTATTATTTGCTGTATTCTCAACAGGGGCATGCCTCCATGAACTGTCCAATTCTGTTTGCAGTATAGTAATCAACAACAAACTTAATGACTTAATGTGCAAACTCCCAATCCCATGAACCAAATGTTTATTTATAATCTGCAACAGAAAGACGCCATTATGATAATCTGCTGTACAGTTTATTTGAACATTACAGGGTCTGTCTAAAGACAAAAGTATGGTGGACATCTTACACAGACAGTATGAGTTTTGTAAAGACGTTCGAGCTCTTCAACAGTTGTTGGTAATTATCTCCCATTGTCGACAAATACTTTATGGTTTTGTGCTAGACCTGGTTGTCAAACTTTAAGCACTTTTGGTCTCCCCACAGTAATAGTATTCGGTGTTTTACAGCTAGTCAATAGTGGTTGAGAAAACATAACAGTTCTGCAACTGAATGTTGTATAAAGGCTCGACAACATATTAAAGGTTATCTAGAACTGCCCCAGAGAGGGGAAGGATACAAAGGAATCCGGAAAAGTGTCTTCCACAAGAACACAGACGAAATCAGTGGTGCTATTCAGGCTTAAACCAACAATTTTGCAAGAGATGAATTGTCAATATTATTATAATCGTAACTTCCTCTCCAGTTGTATCCTGTAACCCAGCTGTCGGGGAACCATCCGCACCTGACCGCCGCAGACTTTCAGGAATCTATGAAGCTCATTACCACAGATACCAAGGCTGCAATGCTGCACGGTAATTAACTAGATCACTTTGTTGAAACTGAATCAAAATTTTCACATAGGAATGCAGAGTTCAACATGGTTAGTGTCAAATCACTAGAATTAGTCGCTTGCTTTTCCAGTTACAGACATTTGCCCAGCGTTGGTTGGCTTCCAATCACTCAATATAGTCCCTTCACTGCCTGTCAGCTTCAGACATCTGCCCAGCGTTGGTTGGCTTCCAATCACTCAGTATAGTCCCTGCACTGTCTGCCTGCTACAGACGTCTGCCCAGCGTTGGTTGGCTTCCAATCACTCGGTATAGTCGTTGCACTGTCTGCCTGGAGCAGATGTCTGCCTAGCGTTGGTTGGCTTCCAATCACTCAATATAGTCCCTTCACTGCCTGTCAGCTACAGACATCTGCCCAGCGTTGGTTGGCTTCCAATCACTCAGTATAGTCCCTGCACTGTCTGCCAGCTACAGACTGTCTGCCTGGAGCAGATGTCTGCCTAGCTTTGGTTGGCTTCCAATCACTCAATATAGTCCCTGCACTGTCTGCCAGCTACAGACGTCTGCCCGGTGTTGGTTGGTGTCCAATCACTCAATATAGTCGTTGCACTGTCTGCCTGCTACAGACGTCTGCCCGGTGTTGGTTGGTGTCCAATCACTCAATATAGTCGTTGCACTGTCTGCCTGCTACAGACGTCTGCCCAGCGTTGGTTGGCTTCCAATCACTCAATATAGTCCCTGCATTGTCTGCCAACTACAGACATCTGCCCGGTGTTGGTTAGTGTCCAATCACTCAGTATAGTCCCTTCACTGTCTGCCAGCTACAGACGTCTGCCCGGTGTTGGTTGGTGTCCAATCACTCAGTATAGTCCCTGCACTGTCTGCCAGCTACAGACGTCTGCCCGGTGTTGGTTGGTGTCCAATCACTCAATATAGTCCCTGCACTGTCTGCCAGCTACAGACGTCTGCCCGGTGTTGGTTAGTGTCCAATCACTCAATATAGTCCCTGCACTGTCTGCCAGCTACAGACGTCTGCCCGGCGTTGGTTGGTGTCCAATCACTCAGTATAGTCCCTTCACTGTCTGCCAGCTACAGACGTCTGCCCGGTGTTGGTTGGTGTCCAATCACTCAATATAGTCGTTGCACTGTCTGCCAGCTACAGACATCTGCCCGGTGTTGGTTGGTGTCCAATCACTCAATATAGTCGTTGCACTGTCTGCCAGCTACAGACGTCTGCCCGGCATTGATTGGTGTCCAATCACTCAATATAGTCGTTGCACTGTCTGCCAGCTACAGATGTCTGCCCGGTGTTGGTTGGTGTCCAATCACTCAATATAGTCGTTGCACTGTCTGCCAGCTACAGACGTCTGCCCGGCATTGATTGGTGTCCAATCACTCAATATAGTCGTTGCACTGTCTGCCAGCTACAGACATCTGCCCGGTGTTGGTTGGTGTCCAATCACTCAATATAGTCGTTGCACTGTCTGCCAGCTACAGACGTCTGCCCAGCGTTGGTTGGTGTCCAATCACTCAATATAGTCGTTGCACTGTCTGCCAGCTACAGACGTCTGCCCGGCATTGATTGGTGTCCAATCACTCAATATAGTCGTTGCACTGTCTGCCAGCTACAGATGTCTGCCCAGCGTTGGTTGGCTTCCAATCACTCAGTATAGTCGTTGCACTGTCTGCCAGCTACAGACGTCTGCCCGCTACAGACATCTGCCTGGTGTTGTTTGACCTCCAATTACTCAATATAGTCGTTGCACTGTCTGCCAGCTACAGACATCTGCCCGGTGTTGGTTGGCTTCCAGTCATTCAATATAGAGAGGTCTGCCCGACGTCGGTTGGCTACAAATCACTCAATATAGTTGCTGCACTGTCTTGTCAGCTACAGACGTCTGGCCGGCGTCGGTTGGCATCCAATCACTCAGTATAGTCGCTGCACTATCTGCCAGCTACAGACGTCTGGCCGGCGTTGGTTGGCCTCGAATCACTTGGTATAGTTGTTGCACTCTCTCGGAGATTTTTCTCACATGTCTTGGAGACTACAACAACGTAGATATTCCCTCTAATTTGTGTGTCGAATGGGAGGTAATCCATTCCTTATCTTAAGATTCTGTAATACAAGCATTTAATTCCCTTATTGGTTACTTGCAGGTGTGTCAATACTGGAGTTGTGTCTCATCATCTCCATGAAGCATCTCTGTGATATATACGATGGTGAACCATTCAACTTCGAAATGGTGTACAGTGGTATGTATGGTGACTGTAATCAAGGGTGGTAACTCTGTATGTGCTCAAGGATGAATTCTTCAGTAAATCATTATCTCTTATTTTCCAGTATGTTGCCATAACACAATCATACTATGCCTTGCACAACAGGTTAGAGTTTCCCCGTTTTGTGACAAGAGAAGTCGTTAGCGACATCACAGACATTTCCGCACCCACTGACCTCGATCGACGGTTCACCTCGTGAGACGCTGCTGTCAATAAATTTTGACACGGCTGGGGAAAAACGCGTGTAACTACCTACACGCGGTGTATAAAATGTACATAGAACTTGACTTACTAGTACTTTTTGTGTACATCATGACCTCGCCCTTTTTTGTGTGGCTTTTTATGTACACAGCCAGATGAAATTTCAAAATCGTAAAAAGGGCTGGTAAGGTCAGAAAAGGCTCTTATTAATAAAACGAAAGTGGTGGTACATTTCCCCGGGGTACTTTCATCAGGACCGGTTTATATTACACGTCTGCCTACAGTGCCTGCCTAAATTAACGTTGCAAAAGCTCATAGTTCCTAAGATCTAAATATGTGTATTTTCATCATCCAGAAAGCTTATTACAGAAAATCGTGACAGTTGCGGTATTTTTTCACTGAGAAAAAAGGTCAATGTTTTCCTCGCTACCCAGTTCTTTCGAAAAAGCCATGTTTCATTTCACTATGCGACACGAAATGAAGTTATATAAATCTAAAACAATAACACGGTGCCGAGCAGAAACAATGACGTCCGAACAAATGTTTCACATGCATTTTGACAGATCAATCTGGTGACGTTCAGTTTTCATTGGCCAACAGTTACACGCTGGCAATCTCAGGCCAGTCGGAACTGATCAAGCAGTCTCTCAAAAGGCCACGTTTGGTCAGGGTCTTGATTTGCTTTAATTGATCATGTCCAGGTAAACGCTTATATTATATATTCTGTGATGAATTATAGAAATTTCCCAGTTTGAGAAAATCTATAACATATCCCTTCCTCTACTGTGCTATCTCACCTAGTGTGCAAGATAGCACAGTAGACAAATGTTATGGACTAAACGATAGACGTCACGATATCACGTCACGAATTGACGTCATGATATTACTCCGCGCTGTCGCCAAAGGAGTGACGGAAGAAGGAATACTTGTGTCAAAAGACGATTGGAAAGAAATTCATCACAGAATATATATTATATAGTTTAATTAATATTTTTATCGTGATACGGAAAATAATTCACTCGTGAGAAATATTCTTGCGATATAGAAACTCGTGCGAAAACGCACTCGTTTCTATATCGCAAGAATCTTTCTCACTCGGGAATTATTTCCCGTATCACTTCAACATTGTTAATTAAACTCTACGTCATTTTCAACGGGGCAAGAAAGGTCAAGACGGTACAACACAGACAAACTTTTGATTTGGTGCAAAGTGGGGTTTCTCTAACCTGTTGTGCAAGTCGTAGTAAGACATGCAGTGTTTATACCTAAATCACAAGATAGTGTGCAATATTATAGGTTATTGCATTTGTATGGCTAAATATTACTTGGAACGAGTTGTTTTGGCAAAGGACGACGAGCTTGCGAGTCGTCCTGCGCCAAAACAACGAGTTCCAAGTAATATTTAGCCATACAAATTCAATAACCTTTTTATTGTATACTTTCATATTGTTTTCGATCAATGTTAATTGTATGACTATTACTTTTCATTGTATTTGTGTTATTTTTATAGCTTTTGATGGAATTCCTATCTTGCCATTCAGTTTCATTATGTGTGGATGATTATTTTGCGCGAAAACGACGTCGACGTCGGATGACGTCATTAAAAAACAACAAGCCATTTTCTAAAGTTTGTTTACCATTCGATAACGTTAAAAACAGTGGGTGAGTGACCATTTCAGTTATTTTATCAATTTTTGCCATAAAAGGTTGAAAAAAGACACGTATTATTTTGTTGACACTATAGGAAGGATTCCGTTATTTTTATTTGAAAGTAGTTCCTTATTTCTATTTCGCGGCTCTTAGCAAGCACGAGCAAAAGTTCCCGTGCAATATGAATGCGTGCAATATCGTAGAATATTGCACGCTTAGCTCAATGCAAACTAAACGGGACAATATGAAAGTATACAATAAAGTGGGAAATAAAATTGTACATGTTATTACTTAGACTTTGGCATTAACTCTTCAGCATGTGGGATTCATTCTCAATAGTGCAGATGACTACATGTTGGGAGGTTGATGTGGACTGCTTGTTGTAGGAACACCAAGCTCACTAACTGTACACTGTAACTGGGTAGAAATGAAGTTAGGGGTTTGCACTAGGACAAAGTGGCTACCTGAAGTTGTAATTTTAATAACATTTGTGATAATTTGAACAATGGCTGTCCAGTAAAGTACATGATTATTAAGTAGAGTAACGATAATTTAGGTAAACTGCTGTCTTTAGTTTGTATTGTTTATGGGATCAGGACGTCATCAAAAAGATGGCCACAAGTGACATTATAACTTATTGAAATTATTCATTTCTTCTTCTTTGCAGAATATCAGAAATTCGCACAAAGAAGGTCATCGATGCAAGTTTTTGATAAACCTGTGGTTCTTAAGGTGATTATATTTTCCCTCTACCGTCCTATATTTGCTTTATAAAAGCTGCTTTCTATATGTTAAGGCAATTAATATTAAACTATATCTCAGATATGTCATGTTTCCTTATTTGGTACAATCATGCATAACAAGTCTCCTAATAAAAGCAAGTACGTACATCTGAGTCCTACAGGTTATTGGGTCTCAGCATCGCCCCTGCTTGCTTAGACCTCCTGGTACCTTCACTTATATTTAATGCTCCATTTGACAGCACTGTTTAGTAATATCTGCACTTTTGATGGGATTATGTCATGTTTTTCATTGTTGCCACAATTAGTTTTGGAACATGAATTGTGGGTTATAAAGTGGTTTGCTTGTTGCAATTAGAGACATTTTTGTATAATTTTGTTAATGTATATAACAATTTCCAGTTAAAAAAAAAGCAACATATTTTAATCTTCTGCTTGTGTAAAGTTTTCGAGTATTGACTCCCTACTTCAATGTCCTGTCTTAAAGGCCTGTAAATTTAGACATGCCCCAAAGTCAAATAATGGTAATTGCCCTTGAGTCGGACTATAACTGTAATTAGAAATTGACTGAGATAATCATTTTTGTTTTGATTGAAAGAAAGCATTGGATTGCCTCCCTTTTATATAGTAACAACTTTCACCTGTTTCAAGTAGAGAAGAAATATAACCCTCAGTTAATGACCGAGTCCGGGGCAAGTCCATCTTAGGGGCCAGTTACCTTAAATAATATATTAAGGTTTGTTTTAGCTCTAAGAGCAACTTTTTAATTCTCTGTCTTCCTTCAGGCATTTGAACATCTGATTGCACTAGAACTGGTTCGACCAATAGACAACAGCGGAGGTACACGAGTACAGAAGGAGTACAGACTCATGTCCCTGCTCATCCATCCATCACAGATTCTCACGGCCCTGCAGAAGTATCCAAACTGTCCTACAGAGATCAGTCAATGGGCGTCCTGTGCTCTGGCTGTCTAGTTTACAAATCTCACAGTGGGCGTCATGTGCTCTCGCTGTCAAGTTTACAGTTCTCACAATGGGTGTCGTGTGCTCTCGCTGCCTAGTTTACAAACCTCACAGTGGGCGTCGTGTGCTCTCACCGTCTAGTTTACAGTTCTCACAGTGGGCGTCGTGTCTCGCTGTCTAGTTTACAAAACTCACAGTGGGCATCATGTGCTCTCGCTGTCTAGTTTACAATTCTTACAGTGGGTGTCATGTGCACTTGCTGTCTAGTTTACAGTTCTCACAGTGGACGTCGTGTAGTTTACAATTCTCATGTCCCTACAGCAGTCACCTAGATCATCTGCAAGCGTGCTCTTCAGTGCTGTGGTTTAGCTTTATTGCCGGAGACTTGACGATGCATTGTGGATGTTTAGAGTTAACCTTTATTCATATGACACTGATCATATGAAATGAAAAAGTGATGTTGAATGCAGTCATATGTCTACCATAATGATAACTATCTTGTCTACAAAGGAACTGTCATCCAGGGTTCCATATCAAGCCTTCTGGCAATAAATTATAGGAAGTGTTTGTTATATTTAAAAATTAAAACTATTAGTTCAGGACACTTCTCTGCCCAAGGAAATCACTTATACATGTATAGTGTTATTAAATGTGTAAATGGTCTATGGATGTTAAGCTACTTATATAGCCCAGTTCGGTAATTACTTAAAAATATTATGTCCCTTTAAAATCTCTTCAGCTTTTAGCACAATTTTCTCACAGGAAGTTGGATATTACAACACTGCATGTCCAAGAGTAATAATTTGCATACCCAATAGTATGAACCCTTACTGTAAATCACTGTTAGACATACATTGCATGAACAAATTGTGTTATTCAATTAAATATCAGATGACAAGGCCCGCTCAATAAAGCTTTTGTATGAAGTAAACATAAAAAGCAGCTTTTTCATTGTGTTTTGGTTTTGTTTTGGTTTTATTTTTGTCCCAAAACAATAAAGAATTACCATAAAAGTTTTGTATTTAGTACATGTACGGCTAAATTATTAACATATTTTTCTTCATTGAAGTCCTGTATTTTTTTTTTAGCTATAACCTAGATAATATTCAATATAGCAATGCTAAACAAAAAAACCACTTTAATCTGGCCTCAACTTATATACCTGAACTGCTCAGTCATGTAGCATGTCAGCAATAAATAAGCAAGCTTTCCATGCTTTTTCAATGACCGGATAGCTCTTCGCTTTTGAGATCAGAAAAGTAATTTGCTCACAGGAAGTTGAAAATATGACAATGCTGTATTTCCCATTAAAGGGAAGCAAACTGTGTTACCAAACTGGGCTATTGCAGTACTTAACCACATAGCTAGGTTAATTACAGTAATCAGTGTAACTATATATTTCTTTTGAGTTGGTGCGCTATAAAACCCAGTTCAGTTCAACTCTTTTTGGGTGGTACAGACTGTACCTCACACCTACAGCTGACAAGTTCTGTAACTGCATGCTGATCTGTCCTTGACTGAGCGCCAATTTGCATCACTCAGTGAACATGGATTCACTGACCTCATCTCGTCAGCTTCAGATATTAAAATACCCGTGATTGAATATGCGTAAAATGAATTATGAGTTGGTTGTTCTTCATTCCATGCTTGGGGTTTGGCCTGGCTGGTTGAAGCCATTTACATTGTGTCTATATAGAGTTTGGATTATCAAAATATGTAAGTTATATATGTATACCTCGTCATCAGTAGGTTTAGAAACAGTGTACTGACCATGAGTTTTTCAATCCAGAATTTCCATCACGAGCGAAAATATCTCCAAATTAACCGACCTCGTTTATGAGGATGTATTTTCACTTGGGGACAGATATGATGTATGTATTGAAAAACTCGTGGTAGCTAAACTCTATGTCCTGCTCATATAAGGTCTTTATCATGACTGTGTGTTCTTTAGATGCCACTTAAGTAAATTCAAACTCTCAGTATAAGTTTAATCAGAATCTCGGCTGAGCCTTGGTTCTGATCAAAACGGGTAAAGAAAAGATTGGAATTACATGTCTGCATTGGATGTCCTTGTATGGTTCTTATATTCTTGAAAATAAAATATTTCATTTTAAAAACCAGTTGTTTTTGTTACCTCTCAACTACCAAGTCTGCTTGGTTTCTTATTGTAGTGCAGGCTACACAACTTAAAGGCTACTGCTTACAAAATTCAATCAAAAATATTTACATTTCAGCTCCACTTGTCCAAAATGAACCTAATTGTCTTGTTGCACTGCATTTTTCGATGAAAAACGATTGCTATTTGGGTGTGGCTTCCATCAAATCGACAAACTTATTGGTTTTCCATAATTGCTTTTAGCTCACCTGGGCCAAGTGAGCTGTTGTGGTCACGTTTTGTCCATCTGTCCGTCAGCAATTGTAAAAGACGTCTCTGAAACCACGTGGTCAATTTTTACCAACCTTCACATCAAATATCCTTAAGTCAGTGGTTTTCCACGATGACTGCTGTTACCATAAAAGGTCGAAACTTAAAAAGTCTTCTTCTCAAGAACTACAGATTTCAACAGTTTTTTCTTTATGAATGACCACCAACCCATAGACTATCAATTTTGTTCAAATGATGTCCCTATGGTCAAAACAAGTTGCACCCCAGGGTTCGAAGTTAGTATATAAAGATTTGATATGTTCTGCATAGGGTAAAACTTAAGAAATGTTCTTTCCTTATTAAACCACATCGCCTAGAGCTTTCATGTATTGCTTGTAGCATAAGCTTATTGTTCTCTACCAAGTTTGTTCAATTAAAGACTTCAAATCTGGCTCCACCCATGGGGTCACAGTTTCACAGAGTTCTATTGGGAAATCTAAAAACTATCTTCTGAAAGGACAAGAAATAGAGGTACAATATTTTGCATGTGGTCCTCATGTTTGTTTAAATGGTAACTCCTAGGTAAAATTTGGCCACACCCCAGGGGTTACGTGTTTTACATCGACTTAAATAAGGACGTGTTAATAATATTCTCTGAAGCCACAAGCCATAGAGGTCTCGTATGTTGAAATAAAGCCACCGCTTATGATCCTCTGCCGAGTTTGTGACCCTGGAGTCTAATCTGGCCCTGCCCCAGGGGTCAGTTTTACATAAAGTTATATAGGAAAATATTCTCTCAAACTACAAGAGATAGAGATGTAATGTAGCATATGCTAATGGTCCTCTACCATGTTTGTTCAAATGGTGATCCCTGGGTCAAATTTGACCCCACATCAGGAGTCACATGTTTTACATGGACGTATATAGGAAAACAATTAAGAAATCTTCTCTGAAATTTCTAGGCATGTTGCATGTAGCATCAGCTTATGGTCCTCTCCTCTAACAAGTTTTGTTCAAATTGTGATCCTGGGGTCAAATCTGTCTCCACCCTCTGGGTCATAGTTTTACATAAAGTTGTGTATGAGAATCTTTTTAGCTCTACTGATCAGAGATCAGCAGAGCTTATGCCGTGGTGCGGCGTCCGTCTGTCCGTCTGTCTGTCCGTAAACTTTTTTTTGTAGCGACTTCTCCTCTGAAACTACTGAATGGATTTTCATGAAACTTTACAGAAATGTTGCCCATGAAGCCTAGTTGATCCTAGCAAAAATTCATGTTGATGTGAAATCCAAGATGGCCGCCAGATCTAAAAATAGGTTTTTAAAAAACAAGTTTGTAGCGACTACTTCTTGAAAACTATAAGTGATATTGATATGGGACTTTTTCTAAAATGATCAGCATGACATGAAGTTGGTCCTTGTCAAAAATCGTTTTGACTCAACGTTAAACATGGCTGCCAGAGGCCATCTTTGTTTACATACAGTTATATAGTAAAAACTTGTAGCGACTACTCCTTTGAAACTACTTGACAGATTTTCATGAAACTTTACAGGAATATTGCTCTTAATGTCTAATTGATCCTAGCAAAATTTCAGATCGGCCAGAAATTCAAGATGGCCGCCACAGCTAAAAATAGATTTTTAAAAAAGAAGTTTGTAGCGACTACGTCTTGAAAACTATAAGTGATATTGATATGGGACTTTTTGTAAAATGATCAGCATGACATGATGGTTATAAGAGTCAAACATTATTTTGATTCGACGTTAAACATGGCTGCCAGTGGCCATCTTTGTTTACATAGAGTTATATGATGAAAACTTGTAGCGACTACTCCTCTGAAACTACTTGACGGATTTTCATGAAACTTCACAGGAATGTTGCTCTTGATGTCTAATTGATCCTAGCAACATTTCAGGTCGCCCGGAAATTCAAGATGGCTGCCATGGCTAAAAATAGATTTTCAAAATACAAGTTTGTAGCGACTACTACTTGAAAACTATAAGTGATATTGATATTGGACTTTTTGTAAAATGATCAGCATGACATGATGTTGGTCCTTGTCAAAAATTGTTTTGATTCAACGTTAAACATGGCTGCCAGCAGCCATCTTTGTTTACATAGAGTTATATAGTAAAAACTTGTAGCGACTAATCCTTTGAAACTACTTGGCAGATTTTCATGAAACTTTACAGGAATGTTGCTCTTAATGTTTAATTGATCCTAGCAAAATTTCAGATCGGCCAGAAATTCAAGATGGCCGCCACAGCTAAAAATAATTTTTCAAAAAACAAGTTTGTAGCGACTACTTCCTGAAATCAAAATCAATCAGTAGAGCTTCAAGGTCATTGACCTCTTGTTTAAAGAATGTTCTTCTCTGAAACCACTACTGGCACTTCACCTCATTGCCCTCTATCATTGTGTGAAGTTTCATTCCAGTCCCATCAGTAGTTTTCAAGTTCTACTCCAGACAAGAATTGTAAGTATACACTTACTTAGGACAATAACTTGAATGTAATGAAGATGTAGGTTGGTTCTTGTGTACTGCACTTCCCCTCATTGTTCTATATCATTGTTTAAGTTTCATTCCAGTTCAAACGATATGTTTGTAAAACATATATGCCCCCCTTCAACAACCATGACACAAACATTACTGCCAAGTTTAGAGTGCAGCTGTTTTTGAGTTATGGAAGCCAAGCAATTTTTAGTGAGTTTTCACATATACATAGTGTATCATTGGCAGTTATCCTTATATATTTTTGTAGGTATTTTACATTTAGCTTTCACATGGATTGCCTAATTTGCATATTCTTCATCAAAATAATGTATCCCATATGTCAAAATTATTCAAAAGTTTGAGTTTAAATGTGAAAATAAATCATAAATGTATTTTTTTTAATTAGAATCAAATTTAATCTTAATATTCATTCAAAAAAGGGAGATAATTTAAAAAATAATTTTAAATTAATATTGTTATTTAGGTTTAAATATAGAAACATCACAACATACTTGTATTTTAAAAACAATAGGCCCAAGAGGGCCTGTATCGTTCTACTGGATACCCACAAGGCGGAGCGCAAATTTGACCCCAGGTTCACCATTTGAACAAACTTGGTAGAGGATCCAAAAGCTGATATTAGATAAAATTAAACCTTTATCTCTGTAATCAGAGAAGATTTTTGAAGTTCTTCCCTATAACTCTGTAAAACTGATCCAACAAAGGGGAAAAAAATAAACTTTTTTTTTTTAAAAAACAAAAAAACATTTAAACAAAATTTAAAAAATATATATATATATTTAAAAAAAATGAACCCATAAGCCAAAGTTTCCTATGAAAAAATAAAATTAGTAATTAACAGGCATTTTCAGTGAATTTTTTTTACAAGTTCTGTTACCATGGCAACCACATTTCTTAAGCAAATCTACCCAAAAGGGGAGGTGCATAACTACACCATGAGACAAACATTCTTGCCAAGTTTGGCATTTGTAGTGCCAGCTGTTCTTGAGTTATCACGAAGACAAGCGGTTTTTAGTGATTTTTAGCTTTACTGTCCGTCGTTAACTTTTGTATCGTTAAGACGATAGGGCCTTCATTTTTCATCCGATCTTTACCAAACTTTAACAGGTTGTTAATATCAACGAAAGCTCGGCAAGTTTGAAAACCAGCCAGATCGGACCAGTAACCACGGAGTTATGGCCCTTGATTTAGTTAAAAATGCTATATTGCTATATTTTGCCTCGTTAAGAAGATAGGGCCTTCATTTTTCATCCTATCTTTACCAAACTTTACCACATTGTTGATATCAATGAAAGCTCGGACAAGTTCGAAAACCATTCATATCGGACCAGTAACAGCGGAGTTATGGCCCTTGATTTAGTTCAAAATGCTATATTTTGCCTCGTTAAGACGATAGGGCCTTCATTTTTCAACCTATCTTTACCAAACTTTACCACATTGTTAATATCAATGAAAGCTCGGACAAGTTCGAAAACCAACCATATCGGACTAGTAACAGCGGAGTTAATGCCCTTGATTTAGTTAAAAATGCTATATTTTGCCTCGTTAAGACGATAGGGGCTTCATTGTTCATCCGATCTTTACCAAACTTTATCAGATTGTTAATATCAATGAAAGCTAAGTTCGAAAACCATTCATATCGGACTAGTAACAGCGGAGTTATGGCCCTTGATTTAGTTCAAAATGCTATATTTTGCCTCGTTAAGACGATAGTGGCTTCATTGTTCATCCGATCTTTACCAAACTATCAGATTGTTAATACCAATGAAAGCTCGGTCGAGTTCGAAAACCAGCCAGATCGAACCAGTAACAGCGGCCCTTGATTAAAAATGCTATAATTTGCCTCTTCATACGATAGGGCCTTCATTTTGCATCTGATCTTTGCCAAACTTTACCAGATTTTATGAATTTCTGTTTTTATATATATTTTTTTTTTTTTTTTTAATTTTTCTTTCTTTTTAAATCATTATTATTATTTTTTTATTTTTTTTAGCTCTATGTTGGACCAGTCGGACCAGTAACAAAGGAGTTATGGCTCTTGATTTAGTTAAAAATGCTATATTTTGCCTCGTTAATACGGTAGGGCCTTCATTTTTCATCTGATCTTTACCAAACTTTACCAGATTTTTTAGTTATGGCCCTTACTTTAGTGAAAAAGCTGTTTTTTGGCCGAAACTTTCAAAAAAACGTAAATGGCAGTCACTCGCTTCATTGATGGTATAAGAGCCATGTTAGCCAGTAGAGCGTCCACAGGCCCTCTTGGGCCTCTTGTTTACAAGTTTTGTTACCATGGCAACCACATTTCATATGCAAATCTACCCAAAAGGGGAGGTGCACAACTAGACCATTCGACAAACATTCCTGCAGAGTTTTAGGTTTGTAGTGTCAGCTGTTCTTAAGTTATCGCGAAGACAAGCGATTTTTAGTGATTTTTTTACAAGTTTTGTTACCATGACAACCACATATCTATGCAAATCTACCCAAAAAGGGAGGTGCACAACTACACCATGATACAAACATTTCTGCCGAGTTTCGAGTTTGTAGTTTAAGCTGTTCTTGAGTTAGCGCGAAGACAGCGATTTTTAGTGTTTTTTTACATGTTTTGTTACCATGGCAACCACATTTCTTATGCGAATCTACCCAAAAGAGGAGGTGCACAACTAGACCATGACACAAATATTCCTGCCGTTCTTGAGTTCTCGCAAAGACAAGAAGATTTCTGGATGGACCAACCGACAGACAGACAGACCGACAGACTGACATGTGCAAAGCAGTATGCACCCCTTTCGGGAAGGGGGGCATACTTATGCCACATACAAGACTAAATAATGAAATTACAAAGGCCAGTAACTCTTAATTTGAAATGAAAAGAGTTATCGATATTGAACACAGTACTTCCCATCATTGTCCGCTATCATTGTGTGAAGTTTCATTCTAGTTATGGTCCAGACAAAGCGGCAACTATAAGGTCCCGCTCCCCCAAAAATAATTGGGAAGCATAAAAAGCTCACCTGTAATTATTAAGCCAGACCGCATACGGTTCTTGTTCAAAAACAGATGCTACAGCTTCTACTAAGAACTGATTTCCGTCTTAATTCCTAGTAATGAAACGTGTACATTAGCCACAGGATCAGACCAAATCTCGAGCAGGTTTCTTAACACCATAACAGAAGAGATAAATCGCTCGACTCCTGCAACATACCAGCTGATTGGCAAAATGCTAATCAAACTACTGCCCGATAACAGGATAGGTCTTAGGATTGATCCCGGTGGGACGATCTCTACTGTTCCGGGTCTACCTAAATAACATATCTTGTGTAAATGCGAACAAGACGAATATTCGCTGACGATTGTAGCGAACTATCAGTACCCAGGAGACACTAACCAACTGCAAGAAGACCTTAACAAACTCCAACAATGGAGGTCCACCTGGCAGATGCATATTAACCCAGACAAGTGTGAAGTCCAAATTGTATATACGTTAAGTTGATGACTGGATATTACCCAAGTGTGAAAATACTCAATAAAGAAGAAGAAGTAGAAGCAGGAGTAGGAGGAGGAAAACTATATTATTATAAATTATCAAACAGTAACAAACAAATCAACCGTAACATAGAGGGAGGTAAAATCTGTTGTTGTCTTTTTATAAAGGGGAGTAATTATACTTGTTAAAATGCAAATAAATAAACATCTAAATTATTTAATTAATTTACACCAATGTGTGTGTGAGTGCGTTCGTGCGTGCGTGCGTGTGTGCGCGTGTTATATTCTAACTATATAATAATAAAGGTTTAATAGCAAAAGTCTACGTAAGTTTGGGTCATCTCTCGTATATGATTACTTCTAATACACCCGCACTATATAGCCTAGTTTAAAATATCTCGTTATATTGAACGATATATCACTGTAATTTTTGCAACGTTAGGAGAATAAGCATTGCGCATTCCGCATTGTAACGTATGCAACGTTAGGAGAGCAAGCAAAGAAATGCGAAAGATTTCAGATGTGTGCGTTATTTTCACATTTTAGGGGTATTAGAATAGAAATAGAACATCGTTTACGGTGAATTATCTATAATATATCACGGTTTGTCGTTCAATTGTAAACAATTGAACTCCAAACCGTGATATATTAAACGATAATTCACAGTAAACGATGTTCTATTTCTTAAATAAAAGATAATAGCTATAGCGTTTTCGATTTTCTTCCTTATGCTACCATAAGTTTGACGATGGTATTGGTGCAATATAATGGTATTGGTGCAATATAGTGAGCAATTAATAGTATGCAGAAGCAATTGGCTTTGAATGATTTACAAACCTGAAAGTAAGGGGACACCTAGAGTTTATGAAATAATCAAGATTTCAGTGTGTTCTTTTAACTCTTTTAACTCTAAAGCGTATATATTGTGTCTATTTTTATCGACACCATTCATACAACGACACTCCCTGACTCCTAAACTTGCACCATTCAGTGTTCGATATAGTTCAATAACATATCTATAAACCATTTGTGACATAAAATAATCGATACCGTTCTCACATTCTCAAACGATTTGAAAAAAGCTCGCCATAATGTTATTTGTTTCTTTAAATGTAAACAATGTAAGCACATTACATAAGGATTAAAATAGTAAATACTATTCGTTCCAGAGATACATACTGGTCGAGATCTACAGGTAAGTAAAGTTTAATTTCCAATATTTACAGTTTGATCTATATGCCTGTATGTTTTGAATAAGGCCGTGCTTAAAACGCGTTAGCATATTTGAAATAAGTTGGAGTCAGAAATGTTTAGATGTTTAAACGTCCATTTAAGTCTAGAAGATGACCCAGTCTAACACGGAGACTCTACATACCCACATAATTACTGATATGTCTACTGATATATCGACCTATACCTGATATCTAATTACTGATATATCGACATAGATCTAATTACTGATATAATTTACTCATATGTCAATCTCATTAAAATCAGACCCTTTATCACGCTACCATGTTCGCTACTAAGGAGAGTATCAAAGCGTAATTAGGATATGATTTTAATGAGATTGCTCATATTTCTACAAATATCTAATTACAGATATGCCTACATATATCGGATTACTGATATATCGATATATACTGAAAGGAAAAAGAAACGCAGGGTGCGTATTTCCGCTATATATTGTATGTTTAATATGCTACTGCTAATCGAATGGTACAGGGCGACATTAGGCATGTCCTTTTAGAAAGAAGGTTTAAACAGCACTGAACACACCAATGGTTACCCCTTTAAAGTTTCATTATCGTCAGAATGGCTAAAGCAGGTGAGCAAACTTAGGCTTTAAATGTTGCAATCACTCAACATTAAATACAGTACTGAACTGGCTCAATTTTTCAAAGAGGAACTTCAGCATTTATGAATTTCTTGTTACAACGTGTACTGTGATTAAAACGTCTACAACATCACACTTGTGTCCTTTCTCTAACTAACTGCATTTTTTTTTTTACAAAACATCTTGGGATTTCCTTGGAATATATATGGAATTAAGTGTGCAGTATATGCAATATATAGCGGAAATACGCACCCTGCGTTTCTTTTTCCTTTCAGTATAGATCTGATAACCGATATGTCGACATAGCTATAATTACTAATATATCTTCATAGATCTGATCACTGATATGTCCACATATCTATAATTACCCACATATCGACATAGATCTAAATACTGATATGTATACATCGATCTGATCACTGAAATGTCCACACATCTATAATTACCCACATATCGACATAGATCTAAATACTATTACAACACCATTATTTAATAGTTATTGATATGTCTTCAAAGATGCTAATGATGGTTGGTTTTCCAAACATTTTCGGAGGCATACTATTGATGATGCAATCATACCATCTTAATCATATACTAATATGTGTAATATAATATGACTAAATCATTATTTTAATCTTATATGCGATGTACTGCTTCTTGAGGGCCATAGGCCTGAGGGTGCAGTATAAATCGCATATGCGATAACAAAAATATGCTATAAATGTTTTGTACCATAACGTACCACAGCTCTCATGTTTTTTTACAAAAGACCGTTGGGTACACCATGCTATAACTGCCAAATCTGTCAGTTATAGCATGGCTGAACTATACCGGCAGTTATTGCACAGGCCTTCAGGTTTATGAATAAGTAACAAAAGAAAACGCTTGTGTATTACCATATATATATTATATGGGACACTGTTGTATTTGTACAGGTAAATGTAAGACAAATTTGGTCACGAACTTCTTTCCATCGCATATTTTAACCTAGAACAAGTTAAATTGAATTGAACAAACAGTAGATACACGATCGTGATCTTGAGCAAATATTGACTAGGTTGTATATAGTTATGTCCACAAAATGTCAGTGCTGACACTATAGGAACATCAGAATAACAGCGCTATTAATGGTTTTACATTCTGTACCTATCATCGAAATATCTCACGATTCTCCGTATTTGGAGACTTAGCTCCCAACGCATGAATATACAACTGACACAATAAACACTATCAAACACAATAACCGGAAAGTGTCAGGTGATGAGTTGGGCGGTACAGGTTTAAACATATTTTATTTTATTCATGGATGATGTGATAACACGTCTTATTTTATTTAGAAATGATGTCTCCTCTGTTCTTGTTGGATAAATGGACCATTCTATAGACCAGTTTATGTCACCATAACAACAAGTATGGTTGCATTGCTCATGCCTAAAACATGCAATTGCTTGAACATTTCACATGACCTTACCTCATCCATTTTCTTTCTTTACCAATAGTCCTTAAGTGTTTGACAAATATTATAGTAAATATCTAAAAGTTGATAACAAATGTAATGACCTAGTCGGAATCCGAATTGAAAAATATGTTTAAAATGATGCTTAAAAATAACTGTATCCATAACCTTTGAGTTAAGAAATAGGTCTGGATTTGCTGGAGAATTTGAAAAAAACGCTTTAAATAATGGACCATTGGTAGCGCCTTCATATAAAGGACTATGAAAAGTATGGTGAATGGTTTGGCAATAGTATAAACAGCTAAATGCTTGAGCATTCTATGCCTCACATTTCATTATCACCACTAAGTTTGATTACCATTAAGATATTATTGAGATCAGTTATTTCTGATACTTTTATTATAAATTCATCTGACATCGAATAAGTTCGCAAAGCAAAATGCGGTAAAAAAATGTGCACGCCATTCATCAGTGGAGGTTAAAAAAATTAGTCATTTAAACAATTTGCTTTTTTCGTTATCAGAGAATAAATTACGTAGTCTCCATTGTGTAACGTAGTGAGTTGCAGGTGATGGAATAGTTTCAGAGTTTTTATTTGACTTCTTAAAATGTTTCAATAATTTCTAATATACTCGGTAAAAAAAGGTTTTGGACCAGGGTATATAAAGTCATATAAAAATAAAACTAGTGGACAGAATTTAAGTATCTTTTTTTTCTACCCGGTTAATTTAGTACCAGAAACATTAAATTCAACCAAGATTTGATTTAAAAAAATATCGCGAACACACAAAGGGTCTGTAAAAATGTTGCAAAGTCCATAAAAAGTAACAGTTACAGACATTCGAGTAACCAATTAAAAGATTATTATTTTTTTGCAAACTTTCATTTGTTAACGATAATTATTGTTGATTGTTGATCTATTGTGAATTATCAACTGAGATAATAAGGGATATTAATAAAATCCGTCAACTAGTTTTCTTTTTATGCGCCATTATATGCCCTGGTCCAAAACTTTTTTACCGAGTATATTTACGTTGGTTCATACTATTTGGCATAATACTTATCTTCGAGGTTACCGATTTTGTTTTTAATTATTAACTTTGTTTCTCAGTGTGTGTTTTTTTAATTCCAGTACTCAGGTGTATTGGTACGAACAGCTTTCTGTTATTGACGATAACGTTGTCTTGAACACGTCTTAATAGAATGACAAAATATAAACCACAAGCGTTATGATTCTTACAGCTGGAACTATACTATCGGTTATTTTATGTTAACAGGAGACATCCAGCCAGTCATCCATCACAGTATCCTCCTTGGCTAGATTTCTGAAACACGATGGGCGTGTTGGACCAGTTGAGGAGATTCCGCAGGTTCCTGGTCTACTGGTACCTCCAATGGGAACTGAACTCATCACTCTACATGCTCGAACCCATAGAGAAGGCCATAATTCGTATCCTTTTGAGAAAAGATTTCGTTAAAAGTTCTTCACCGAGGGTTTACATCCATGCAATTGTCGGGTTCTGTTCTGCGACTCGGACTTTCACCACCTAATCATATAAGCCAAGGATATTACGATGTTTCACCATATAGGTGACGTGATTTACAAACATCGTAATATCCTTGGTCATTATCAATTTAATTAATCTTTATTAAACTTGTTAGAAAGTGTATCAATAGAGGTGTTTATTATTATTATTATTATTATACCATATTTATATAGCATTCTTTTCATATTTAACATACGTTCAAAAGTGCTTTACAAGTAAAACAATAATACATTCACATACAGTCAAAACTAAAAAAAGAACAATACATGTACTAACTCTAAGATATGAAGATATTAAGTGGTAAAATATAAAACAACATATAGATTATATTGCTAAGATAAAGTTAAGACATTATTATTATACTGACTAAAATTAAAATCCGTGTTTAAAAAAATAGTACTGTCATAATAAGATGATAAACAATGGTAATCATTTATGAAATAGTCCAGCTTAAAATACACATCAGCCACTATATATCATTAAAAAGAAATGAGTTTTCAGTGATCCCTTAAAAGAGTCAAGTGTGTTGGAATTCCGGATTCCCACTGGAAGCGCGTTCTCACAACTTTGGAGCAGCAGTTGCAAAGCTACGGTCACCGTATGTAACTGTACGAGATCTTGGTACTACAAGAGTCAGAGTGTCACTTTGGGATCTTAAGTCACGCTGTGGTCTATACACCTTTAACATGTTTGTGATGTAGCTGGGAGATTGGTCATTTAAGGCTTTATAGATGTGACTCAATATTTTAAAGTCAATCCGGTATTGCACTGGGAGCCAGTGAAGCTCCTTTAACACTGGTGTGATGTGGTCGAAACGAGATTTCCTAGTAATGATACGAGCTGCTGTATTTTGAACTGTTTGAAGTTTGTTCAAAATTGTCTTAGGTAGACCGCTAAGCAGGGAGTTACAATAGTCAAGTCTGGATGTAACAAGGGAATTTACAAGGGTTTTGGTTGCATCAATGGTTAGATATTGTCTAATGTGACCTATTTGTCGTAACTGGGCGTAACACGACCTACAAACAGCATTCACCTGTTGTTCCATGTCCATTTTGGAATCGAGAAATGCTCCCAGATTTCTAACACATGATGATGGTTTTATCTCAGAGTCTCCAACTTTAATAGATATGTCAGATATACACTCCACATTGCGCTTGGAGCAAAACAATATAAGTTCTGTTTTGTCTGCATTTAGTTTTAGCATATTGTGGTGCATCCAGGAGATAATATCAATGAGACAGGCTTCAACTCGCCGTATAACTTCAACTTGATAAATTTTGTCTAAAGGTTCAAATGATAAGTATAGCTGAGAGTCATCAGCATAGAAATGATGATTTAGTCCATGGTTTCTACAAATTGCCCCTACAGGTTTGGTGTACATGATATATTTTTTGGGCCCCAAGACCGATCCTTGTGGTACACTGTATTTCATAAGCACTGGATTGGATAGTTCGCCGTCAATGCACACAGTTTGATAACGATCACTTAGATAGGATGTCATCCATGCGAGTGGCTTACCGGCTATTCCAAATTCATGTTCAAGGCGATCGAGTAGTGTGCTATGATCGATGGTGTCAAATGCAGCAGAGAGATCCAGTAATACTAAGATAGAATGTCACTCTGGACTTTGAGTAAAGCAGTTTCGGTAGAGTGACACTTTCTGTACGCCGACTGATGTTTCTCGTGAAGATCGTTAATGGACAAATGCTGTTCCAAACGTTTGTCGACTACCTTCTCTAACACCTTTGAGATAAATGGGAGATTGGACACAGGTCTGTAGTTGTTTTTAAAAGTGTTTTGATCAAGGGTTGGCTTTTTTAATAGAGGTCTTATACGTGAACTTTTAAATGTCTTTGGTACGTATGCCGAGTGTAGAGATGAGTTGATGATCTTCGTCAGAACAGGTAAAAGTTCATCAAGACATGATTTCAACAACCATGTTGGTATTGGATCAAATTCACACGATTTATTCGGAGATTGTAGGATTATTCGTTCCACTTCCTTGGATGTAGCAGGAGTAAAATCTGTCAGATGATTTTCTAGTGGTACCTGAACCGAGTCAATATTCATGGAATTGGAACCAGAATGATTTCCTGAAGATATATCGCATCTAATGGTTTCTATTTTGTTTATGAAAAAGTCACTGAAATCCTGTGCCAGTTTCTTAGATGAATTGTTGGAGGGTAGTATGATATCATTTGAAGCGCCTAACAGATGTTTGGTTACCTTAAAGATACTTTTTTGGTCATGTCCACAGGATTCTATTTTGTCAGAGTAATAACTGACTCTAGCTTGTTTAAGTAGTTTATTAACCTTTGCACATTGGTTTCTGTAGATTTCGTGGTGAACTGTTAGTTTGGTTTACGCCATTGTCGTTCCAGCTTACGTTTTCGGTGTTTAGCGTCATGTAATTCCTCATTAAACCAAGGACAAGATGGCCTGAGAATAATCGTCTTTGTACGTAACGGAGCATGCTTGTTGATAAGTGCTGACAGTTCATCCGTGTACACATTGACGAGATCATCAAGGTCTGTGCATTTTAAAGCATCGTGTAGAGTTTCTGATGTTTCGATATCGGTTTTAAAGGAATCAATGTTTATAGAGCGAATTTTTCTGAAAGATACAGTCTTGCTGACAGGGGCAGGTCTTGCCGCTTTAACACTAAAAGTCACTGCGAGGTGATGACACTCTCAGTTTGCAACGCACTGCATGTTTAACGGTTGACCCACTTACAGTTTGCTACTATGCGTTTCTCTTTGATTGGGCGATGATCCGACAGAGTGTGAACACAATGATGTCGTCTACCTAAATCCGGTGAAGGCTGGTAACGTTCAATGTGTGTCTACAATATTGACTTGTCGTGCCCTGTACGGTTTATTTGCATGTTGCTCTGTCTCCTGCCATGTCAATGATTGTGCACTTGCGTTGAAGTTTTCTATGGGTGTTTTGAAACCGTTTTTATTTCCTTAACTGCATCTTGTTTATTTGATTTAATGTGTGGTTCAGTACGGACTGACGGTGCTGCTACGGTTTCTATAGGTATACTTTTCATCTTTTCTGTATTTAATATAGCTAAAAGATTATATTCATATATACATGATCATCGTTGTGACTTATATAACCTATTAATACTGCCTAGTCTGTTAAGAGGATATAGATAGGCGGGGCTTTTTTTCATTAAACTGTCCCGTTTAATTGGGATGACACTAGTGCAAGGGTGAGGATTGGTGTACCCAAGAACCTGGTTTAAACCCAGTGGCCTTTTTTGCCACTGACCGTTCAAATGCAGCACCCTTGATGTCAACTGTGTTATGTTTTTATGTGTCACATATTTGGCCAATCGTGCAAACTCGCTCATTTCCGTAGATAAAAAAAAATAAAATGGTTGAGGCAGTTCCGATTGATATTTGGCTTCTATGTCTCCTTTGTTATTTTCATGCGTATTTTTAGTTGACTGTTTTCTGTGAATGCTGCATGTTCAGTTCGACTTGTATACATACTTTTATTAACTATGTCCTGGCGTGCGTTATTTGTTTTTGTTTATTGTTCACGCGGGTTGGAATGTTGGTTGAATGTGATGTTGGCGAGAAGTTATGTTCAGTTTGCATCTGTTTCATCTCGTTTCCCTTAACTACGGGATCAGATAGTATGATCCTGATCCTGTACATTGTGCTGCTGTTCGCCGCCATTGCGTATCTCCCTGGACACCTCATCATGATGATGCACTTCTTCGAGGGAGTCCACGAGCCAGTCACATAACACGAGCACAATTACTAGTCTTGATCACCGTCGACGCTTGATTGTAAATACATTGAAACCGGAAACACGCGTCCACAATTAGTTCGTCGATATAATAATGAAGTTTCCTGATTTATTTATTAATTTATTGTTTTTCTGCTGTTCTGTATATCTTGGTATAGACATCTGTAAACGATACCAGAATCTCGGCAAACTTCAAACTTTTGTTAGGAGAACTGTTCTAGACGTTTGTCTTAAAAACAAGCAAGCGTCGCAGATGATCTAGACTACTGAGTGACAAAACAAAAAAACACTGTCGAGCTATAACTTAAATACGAAGGAATTGAATTGAACTGAATTGCTGTTTAACGGCTCATCAACACGTTTTTATTTCGAGCCAGCACAGAGATGGTATACGAGGGGCGTTCATTATATAATGCAACTATGGTCCTAAAATTTAATTATGGTCCATTGTTGTAGTTATTGATACGGATTATGTTAAAATGAGCTTTCCCCCATTAATTTATCAAGTTTCAGATACTTCCATCCAATAAAAAATGTGTTTTGAGGGCATTTTGTTACTGAACACTTCAAAAATGGAAAAAAATATTTTGACTAAAATCTGATTTCGACGGCCAATATGGACTTTTTTTGCCTAAACCACAAACTTGTATATCTTCTATATGAAAGTGTGAGTAGTTTTTATTTGTAATGTGTTTATTTTTGGGTTTATTGCTCCTTAAATGTTGTCAGTGCGACAAAATTTTGCTTAAATTTTAGCTAAAAAAGCGAAGAGCAACTTCAGGCTTTAATAAGTTTGGAGCGGTTGAACTTAAATTGTTGATTTTATATTAAATCTTTAGAGTATCCCTTCAATTCGTTACCCATTTATTTAAAACCATTTTCCGTCATATCTTCAAACTGATTTTGACTATTATTTGTATTGGTATTTGATATTTTCAGGACTTTTATATTTCCAAGAAAACAGCATTTCTTGCCTTGGACTATATAAATGTTTTGTATTGAAAACATTTTATACGTAATATTTACACATACTTCTAGTTACAACAAAAGTTTGAATACATTTATTTGCTGCAAAATGCATTTTTTTATGGATCCAACATTACAACCTCTGCAAATTCATTAAACTGTTCTGCCGCTTTTTAAGGCAGTGTATATGAATAGGTCCCAAACAAACAGTCATCATCGACTTATATCTTCAATGATTTTAATAAAATTTTCAGAAAGTGTCACTAAAGGTTCATTCTATAAGATCATTTTCAAATTTCGTGTGTATACCTCACACAACGTGAATACGACGGCTAGTTGCATTATATAATGAACGCTCCTTGTATAACTCTCGATATGTTCGAGATATAACTTGACGATGAAGGAGGAAGTGATGTCGGTTATGCTTGTGCACGCCATTCACACCTGCTGCGGTTTTACATCTGTGCTGTTTTATTCGTTTTGAGAAGAATATAGGGGCCGTGTGTATTGTCTCTAATTAGCTTACGTCTCTTGGCATTTTATGTTTGGGACTAGAGGCGAATAGTCATTGGTGCCAATCTGAGTATAAATGAAAACCACCACTGTGTGCTTCAGTTGCATATGAAATATGCTTATGCATTGAATTGAACCGCATGCTACCTTTCGTTTAAACATTGTGAATGAAAATGTTTGGTTTGGAAAACTCGGCAACTGTGTAATATGGCCAACATTGCATAAAGGAATGCAAGTGCCATTTGAATTGGTAGTATATATTATTGAAAACATACTCAGTACTTGTATTGATCTCTTTTGTAATGAGTCACTAAAGATCTATGTAAATGGCGTGTTTTCATGTTTGTGACTAAGAAAGGGAAACATCAAAACCACTATTAAATAATTTATTAGGTTAAAATTATGTTCCATCAAATATTTCAATTATTTAACTGTATAATTATGGGAAAAAAATATCATTGTACTCGTTCTCATTCAAAGAACTACCGCTTATAGACAAATTGTTGGTATCCCTATTGGTACGAACTGTACCTCTTGTCGCATTTTTTTTTTTGTATACTGTAATAGAAATGTGATGCTGAGACCAGATACACAGGCAGATGCCATCGCAGCCTTTAATAACGATATCTGGATGATATATCGAACATTAAAAGCCCTTTCTTTTCTTCTATAACATCTATCCTAAATAACAAAGCTACTATTTCTGATAGTGTCGCCTCTATTCTCGATTTACATCTTTCTATTGATAACCTCTTTCTACATAAAATGATCAAACACCATGCTGTACTAAACGTTTAAATATAACACACAATATATTGTTAACATCTAGGTGAAATTGTCTTTGGTGCGTTTCTTTTTACCTTCAGTATAGTTAATTCAGATACGCATAGTGTTTGAGTCAATGAAGAACACAATTTCAAAAGTAAGGTCAGCGTTCGTTGAGTAATCATTGGAACAGATGTAACAAAAAACGTCAATTTAAATAGCGGTTGAAATATATATGTAGTGTAAACACCAAAAGTAAACTCCTTGTGCTGGGACAGCAGAAAATGTCAACATCCCAAAGAAAGACACGGTAATTTGATCTTAATGTTTTAGGATAAAACGTTCAGGGTGTTTTAACTTAGATTTGTCCAACAGGCCTTAAACAGGTTTTAATTAAGCGGAAATGCTCTTTTACAAACAACTTGTGGATACTTTTTGTTTTATTTCTCAGCCGATTTTTATAAATATGGTTTCATTTGGCACCAAAAAAGCATACTTCCATGCTTTGTAAAAAATAAATGTACTGTTTGAATTGTGTATGAAA
The DNA here is from genome assembly GCA_037043455.1 of Cyrtodaria siliqua. Lineage (NCBI taxonomy): Eukaryota > Metazoa > Mollusca > Bivalvia > Adapedonta > Hiatellidae > Cyrtodaria > Cyrtodaria siliqua. The sequence continues at coordinate 120,318 of JAWPHD010001997.1, read as the reverse complement.
GTGCTGAAAACTCTTTGGGTTAAACAAGTGTCCAAAAACAAATAGATACCAGAGCGTTGTCAGCCTCTCGCGGATCTCTAGTAATTAATATCAATATTTACACAGGTAATGCACACTATTTGATTAACTAAAGCGGAAACGGAAGAGCAACGACTTAATTGACTTTATATGTTTATAGTAAACACACATCAATATAAGAAGATGCTAGAGCACCTCTCACTGGCTTCAAGTTGTCCTCCACAATGTGAAATTCCTGCCTGTGTTTTGAAAGCAATCATTTTGTGAAGAAAGTGTTGCTCACGTTAAACATATTCTTCACGTTCATGACACTCTAAAATTATCTTAACTTAAACAGTTCTTATAACGTCAATAATTCTAAGGGACAAGTACTCGATAAATACATACTTAAGGATCAGTCGGGAATAATTTAAAAGACTGATTTCAGTTTTAGAGATATGGCAATGTCTAATTACTCAATGTGAAGTGTTGTATTAAGGGTCATATTTAAAGTTTACCCTTAATTTAAAAAACATTAAGGCTATAAATACTGACAGACAGTTTTCTCAAGCCATTTCATGAAAGCTATTGTGGCATAAGTATGTAATATAGAACCGAAAGGCTACCTCATGTCAGCTGGATAAAACATTCTCAGAAAAAAAAGATTTCATATGTTGTTTAATTCATTTGGATAAACCTTGCTCAGAACGACAATCTCGGGTATTGATCAATAGTAGTACACAACAGAGCGGCTACTTTGTACACTACTGTTATCAATCCAGTTGGATACAGCTTTCTCAAGATCGCTGCTTATTATGTGACTAAGTCAGTCACAGACAAAACTAGTCCAAATGTGTTAGAAATCAGCAGTGATATGGAAACCAAACCGGCATCGATGGCAAGTAACTTTTCAATAGAACATATTTTAGAAAAATCCACAAGTAAATCGCCGAATATTGCTGTAAATGAATCATTAATAAGAAACGGCCAAAGTGACACTGTCAACTGTGTAAGTAGCGCACACGAGGTTTATAAGACAGGAGAAGTTATGGACAGAATGCACGTTGAGGCAGACACGATGGAAGCTGCAGATGCAACAAGAGCATCCTTGTTTTACCATGCAGCGATGAGAAGACCACCGTCAGCGGAGTTTGTGTATGGTTGCCAGCATCCAAAGTTATTTAGCACCGCTTTGGAAAGTATTCCGCCATTTTATCCAACGTTTGTCCAGCAGCAACTACTTTTGGATCTGCAAGGTAAGTCGTGGAATTAAGCATATACATCATCTAACCTCAGGGATCAAATTTAATATGTTTAGCCGCTTGCTAAAAAAAGTATAAAGAAATGATTTAGGTATAAAGAAAGCATAGTGGCAAACTGTAACTGTGTCAACCTTAGTACATGCAGTGGGTTGCAAAATGATAGGTCCATAACCTCGATTGCCATAACCTGTTTGTCTTCAATATTTTCTTGACTGGAAAAACGAATAAGTTGAACAATATTTACGGCATAAAATGTGGATATAAGAAAAAATGTCAAACTTGTTGAAATCAGCTCTTGTCATAGAATTCGCTTATTATTTCACCGCTTTCAATCGAGAGATGTTAATCAAGAAAGGAGCGATAGTATCCGATATATTAGCTTTGTTGAGTTAAATTTCTTTAGGATAGATATGTCTAAACGTGAAATCTCTTTCAAAGCAATATTACACTCGTAACTAAAACTATTAACACTTATCCAAACAACCAATTTATCCCAAGAATGCCTATACATCTGCTTATGTAGACCCCCGTGATTTCAATGTGAGAAATTAGCAGAACATTGCTTGACTCCAGAACTTAACTGAAATATATATGATAATTACATGTAAGTTGTCCATGTAGACTAAATGCAAGATCACTTCGGCTTCCTCTGAACTACGCTCATTTTACAACCTTATTCAATTTCTTTCTATTCAAATAATACGTGTATAAATTAAACAAACTGTCATCACCATGTTAATTTGTGTTTACCGCCAACATCTTTAGTATTTGTTAAATACCAAGGAGAGGAACTCTATAAGAATAGTTCTTTCGTTCCAATCCCATTAACTTTGTATGTATTTAAATAAATATGTTGTAAAAAAGCTGAATAAAATATATTTAAAACAATACTCCATGGGTAAAATAATTGCATTAGAAAAAGTATTTTGAAGAAGTTTAATTCTTAAGTGTTTCCTACCCCTGTGTATAAGCCAAAACATGACCTCAAAGGAAAGAGGCATTTTTATCACAGGGGCCTGATTTGGACAAACTTATATTTACATTTATTCGAAACATTGTTTATTACAACTGGGGTATTAATTATTTGCTTCTATGCACACTTTGTTTTAATTTATCTCGTAGCACAAAGAAATCAAATGCGGCGTCAGAGAAAGGCAAGGACATACCGAAAACCTAGACAGGCGTATTGCCCACCACAACTAGACACACTAGAGAAAGAGTTCAAGGTATCATGGTCCATCAGTTTCTATTCCTGTATCATAACTTCCACAGTCTTCAATAAATCAATATTCTTTGATAGACACAACCATACATGGAACATATTTTAAAACAGAGAAACCCCGTTAAGTTTTGTATAAACCAACATCAATTCCAGGTATAATTAAAGGGACACACGGCAATCCTGATTTCTTAAAAACTCACGGCGTCCCGTTAGTTTTCCTCTTAACTTACATGTTTTCAATCGTTAATATTAATTGTTAGAATAGTTCAAAGCAAATTATTTTTACATATTATTAACTTTTTATAATATTGCACCAGTAATATATTTAAAAATTTGGTGAACAAAGTTGAAATCTCAATTTTTTATTTAATTATATGCAAGCAGTTTTAAAGTCAAAATGACGCAGGATAAGTAAATTGAGGAGCAAATTTTAATGTTTGAATAAAACTCAAGATTGCCATGTGTCCCTTTAAAGTCAGCATTTACACCTTGTATTTCTGCTTGTATTAATCATTTTGCGGCTGATTAATTAATAAGATCCGTCTATCTGATATTTTAAACATGCGTTTTTGCACTTGCTTTGTTTCTATTGTTTCTACACTGTCTCATGAAAGACATGTTTGGTTATATGCCATAATGGTGATTGGATTCTCTTCTGTTTCCAGTTATCAATGACATAATGATGATGTGTTCTCTTTTGTAGACGGACAAATACCTGAGTGTTAGCCGAAGAACAGAGCTTTCAGGAATTCTAGGACTATCTGAAACTCAGATCAAAACTTGGTTTCAGAACCGGAGGTACTGTTCTCTTCATAGTTTTGTAACTGGAGGTACTGTTCTTTTCATAGTTTTGTAACCGGAGGTACTGTTCGTTTCATATTTTAGTTTTGGTATTTAGTATCTCCGAACCACTGAAGGATGACAAACGCAATAGTTCCACCACACATTTTGGAGTTAGGGTCTGACCGACTGAAAGCCGCTTTGCCTCGATGGTTTATTCTCACATTTTGGATCTTCAACATAAGATCACAAACCACAAATGCAACTGTATGGGAAGCCATAACCGTCAAAATGTGGATATTTACAAACCATTCAATGACAGGCCATTTAATTCAGCATGAAGTCATTTGATGACGTACATATTGATTCGATGCGACGTGTTAACTCGATTCATTCGTTACAAAGTGAATTGATACGGTTCAAAGTGAAATGATACGGTGTAAAATTTCAAACCATACGACGCAAAGTCATTTGATGACGTACATATTGATTCGATGCGACGTGTAAACTCGGTTCATTCGTTAGAAAGTGAATTGATATGGTTCAAAGTGAAATGATACGGTATCAACTCGGTTCATTCGTTACAAAGTGAATTGATACGGTTCGAAGTGAAATGATATGGTGTAAAATTTCAAACCATACGACGCAAAGTCAATTGATGACGTACATATTGATTCAATGCGATGCAAACGCAATCCGTTCGACAGAAACTGATTTCATTACGTGCAAAGTGAAACGGTGCGACATCTGGCGGCGATATTTGCCACATCACTTGTATGGTTATTTCCCCTACATAATATAAATCGAAGTACTAAAAGTACTGAGAATGCAAAGTTTGATAGGAAAGACTGTATGGATATTTGCACGATCAAATTTCCATACATTTTACATAGTTTTAGCCAACTTGGCGATCTTTGGCGACCTACCAAAATCTTAGAGGGTCAATTCATTCCAAATATATTGTGATCAATTGTCATTAAACTGTTTCAAATCTAGACTAGAATATTTTTTTTATGAAATTGCTGATGGATAGACAGATTTGTGTTTTATGGCCAAACTGTCACTCAAGATGACCTCCATGTCTAAAATTGTCATTTACAGAGTGGCGTGTATTAAGTAGTCTTCCGGGAACAAGATGCACAAGAGGGCCTGTATCACTCTACTGGCTTGAATAGTCTAAGGCCTACCGAAAAACAGTTTTTTTTAAATCAAAGGCTATAACTCTGATGTGTCTAGTCTGATGCAACTGGTTTTGAACTTGTCCAAGTTCAGTGGCGTAACCTAGAAAACGTCTTCTAGCCTTTGATTTTTTAAACAAGAAATCCGTGGATTCACATGTCTTGCCTAACGGGGGCTGGACTTAAAACGGTCAATGATGCCTAAATGAGGTTGTAAACATTTTAGTAACTAAAAACAATGGAGTTTGCCGTTTGCTGAGATGACATTTAAGTGCATTTGTTTAAAAGTAAAATGCCATTATATTAAAAACAAGAGGCCCAAGAGGGCCTGTGGATGCTCTACTTGCTAAAACGGCTCTTACATCAAGGGTTGTCGACATAAAATTCCCATCAGTATTTTTTTTTAAACATTGCAAAAACAACAGGGATAGGATGGCCTTAGATCGCTGACCTGGTAATCATAGGCAATAAGTCTGCTGTGTCTAGTCTGACATGGGTATTTTTTAAATTGTCCCACTTCTATGAATGAAATTTTATAAAAATGGGGCCGGGTGGTTGGGTGTGAGGTTATATTAACATTCTAAACAAATAAGGTAAAGATCAGATAAAAAATGAAGTAACTACATATTTACCAAAGGAAATACAATATAGCAGTTTTCAACAAATCAAGGGCCATAACCTGTCGTTACTAACAAGATCTAGCTGGTTTTCGAACTTGTCCGAGATTTCATTGATATACCGCGATTTGCACAACTAGACATAATACTGAGGCTTCCTGCCAAATTTTATATAAAGTTTAGGAGGAGTAGCGCCGACAAGAAATTTAAATGTGAAAGTGCCTTAACTCCGTCATAAATCAGCGAACTGGAAAAAAAGCGTGATATGCACAACTAGACATCTTACCGATGCTTCCTGCCAAGTTTCGTCGAAATCCAAGAAGGCTTTAGGAGGAGTAGAGCCGACAAGAAATTTAAACGTAAAAATGTCAAGGGGCCATCAAAAATCAACGAACCGAAAAAAATAATGAAATAATATAATTTTTAAAAAACAACAACAAAAAAACAACAACAACAAACAATAAATATATCAAATATAAAAAAAAAAAAAAATAATAATAAAAAAAAAATATATTTTTTTATATATATTTAAAACAAACTTAGACAAAAAAATGTACAAATAATAAAAAAAATATACTTATAATAAAAAAAGGCAAAACATCTGGTAAAGTTTGGTAAAGATCAGATGAAAAATGAAAGCCCTGTCGTATTAACGAGGCAAAATATAGCATTTTTAAACTAAATCAAGGGTAATGACTCCGCTGTTACTAGTCCGATCTGGTTTTCGAACTTGTGCGAGCTTTCATTGATATTGTGGATTGGATAATTTAAATAGCGAAATATTTCAATCATGTTATGATATAATCTCACCATTTCTATTAAAACTGTATAACCGTCTGTTAAATAACGGTGAATACCCTGTAACATGGGGTGAAGGAATTATCATTCCAGTCTTTAAAAATGGAAATAATGATGATGCAAACAATTATAGGGGAATCACACTTATAAATGTATTGGGAAAAATATATTCTCAAATTTTACTTAATCGTGTCACTATATATGGTCAGACAAATACGATAAGATATCGCAAAACCAGTTTGGATTTCAAAAGGGTAAATCTACTGTAGATTGTATATTTGTATTTTATTCTATTATTGCAAAGGTGTTAAGCTTAGGAAGAAAACTGTATTGTGCTTTCATAGACTATGAAAAAGCATTCGATAGAATAGTCCGCTCACTTTTATGGCATAAGCTTTTAGCCCAAAATGTAAGTCTTAAAATTGTAAATGCCATTAAATCTATGTACACTGTGGTAAAGTCATGTATACGATATAAGTCTGCTTTATCAGACTTTGTGGAATCACATATCGGAGTGAAACAAGGAGATCCGAGCTCTCCTCTGATGTTTATGATGTTTATAAACGATATTGTATCAAATGTTAACTCTGATTTAGAAGACATTTTTACGATAGATGATCTTAAAATATTCATGCTTCTTTGCGCGGACGATGCAGTAGTCTTTGCTTTATCTCCCGATACGTTACAGTCTATGTTGAACGATATAGAATCATATTGTCATACATGGGGTCTGAAAATAAATACAGCAAAAACAAAAATAATGATTTTTGAAAAAAAATCGTCACACTACATATGAGTTCATACTTAATAATATAACATTAGAAATAGTGAATTCCTTTAAATATCTTGGGATTCACTTTTATAAAAACGGTAATTGGTTTAGAACGCAAAAAAAAATTGGCACAACATGCATCGTTTGCACTGCATTTATCTAGGTGGAGTTTATTTATGGACTGACGATTCACCCGCAGCTAATGCAATACATACTGATCTTTTTCAGCTTTTGCAAGATGATCTATATTATTATGAATCTTTAGGTAAAACATTTATTGCAGGTGATTGTAATGGCAGAGTGTCAAATAGGTGCGATTTTATTGTATGTGATAGTGTAATTAACGATATTGATTACTCTGATTATATACCAGATAACCCCCTAAAGCGGGCCTCACAAGATACATGTGCGAATCCACAAGGTAACAGGTTATTGGACTTGTGTAAAGCTACTTCTTTTCGATTGGCCAATGGTAGATTAGGGTCAGATTGTGGTGTGGGATGTATAACGTACGTTAATAGGCATGGAAGCAGCGTAATTGATTATCTTTTGTTAAAAGAACGCGATTTTCCATGTGTGAGCGATTTTTGTATACATGCATTTAATGAATTTAGTGACCATGCACCGTTATCGTTCACTCTTGCTGGCAAAACGCACGCCGGGAATGATAAACATTCATACGAAACTGAGTCTATAAAATGGGACGAATTGCATAGGGAACAGTTTCGACGGGGTATTATTGGTAAATTGCCATGTTTTAATGCATTGTTCGATCATTTTAATTCAGATAGCACGAATAGTGTAGATAATCTTGTATCGCAATTTACGTGTACAATGCGTGAAGTCGCTGACCCACTTTTTATGAAGCACATCAAAATCACTTCGTCGGGGTTTCAAATTAAAAATAGTGACACGAAAAAATGGTTCGATGAAGAATGCTACCAGTCTAAACAACTTTATAAAAATTCATTGAATGAGTTTAACAGATTAAAGTCAAATGAAAATAGAACATCGCTTGCTAATCTAAAACAAGCTTATAAGAGATTAATTAAAAAGAAACGACGCGCGTTTAAATTTAAGCAAGCGAAAGAGTTTGAAAATATGCGACGTTCAAAGCCTAGAGAATTTTGGAGACGTTTTTCGAAACGAAAAATCGTAAATGCCAATATATCTGTGGATGATTTTGAGAACTATTTTTCAAATTTATTTAAAGATATAAAAACATCTATTTCAGAAGAATCAGAGAACTTTAATGCTAATCATGAGTTCAATGATAATGACCCAATTTTCGAAGAATTAGATAAAAGGATAAGCGTAACCGAGGTAGAGTCGGCAATAAAAGCGTTAAATAAAAATAAGGCGGTTTCGGGCGATTTTATGCTTAATGAATATTTCATTGCTAGTTGTGATATATTATCGGGTCATATTACTGATATTTTTAATATTATTTTCGATACAGGTTGCTTTCCGGAAAGCTGGTCTAAGGGTTTTATGATTCCTCTACATAAAAAAGGCGATATAAACTCTGTTAACAATTACAGGGGAATTACATTAATTAATTGTATGAGTAAACTATTTACAAGCATCTTGAATACGCGGATTGACAAATGGTGCGAAAATAATAATATTATATCAGATGCTCAATTCGGGTTTAGAAAAGGTAGGTCAACAACAGATGCAATATTTATTTTGCATAGCATTATAAACAACATTTTAAACGACAAAAAAAGACTTTATTGCGCATTTATAGATTTGAAAAAAGCGTTTGATTCTGTCTACAGAAACGCGTTGTGGTTAAAACTATATAAATGTGGTGTCAACGGGAAAATGCTTAGGATAATTAGATCCATGTATGAAACAGTTAAAGCATGTGTTAAGTCCTGTGGATCTTACTCCGAATTCTTTGATATTTCTATCGGTCTAAAGCAAGGTGATATTGTCTCACCGATTATGTTTTCTATATTCATAGAAGATTTAGAATTGTTCTTATTAAATAGAATAGATGGTGGTTTATCTCTTAATGATATCACTTTAATACTGTTGCTTTTTGCTGATGATATGGCTGTACTGGGATCAAGCCCAGATGACCTTCAGCAAAGTCTTAATAGACTCTATGAATACTGTGAATCCTGGGGTCTTGAAGTTAATACTGAAAAGACAAAAATAGTTGTATTTCGTAAAAGGGGTAGAATTAAAGAATGTGAAAGGTGGTATTATAATGGAAGTTTATTAGATGTCGTCGATGATTTTAATTATTTAGGTGTGGTTCTTAATTATACAGGCTCCTTTTCGTTAAACCAACAATGTCTTTGTGGAAAAGCCTTAAAAGCAATGAATATACTCTTGGTTAATATACGAAAATATGAATTGAAACCAAAATTATCTCTTCAGCTTTTCGATGCTTTTGTGGCATCAATATTAAATTATGGAAGTGAAATATGGGGGATTACAAAATCAAAAGATATTGAGAGAATACAGTTAAAATTTTGTAAAATTATTTTAGGTGTTAAACTTACCACAAGTAATGCTGGTATTTACAGAGAGCTCTCTCGTTACCCCTTATACATTAATAGATATGTAAAAATGATCAAATATTGGTATAAACTATTGTCTACAGAGAACATTATACTAAAAGCAATATATAAGGATTTGTTATCTAACTGTAATAAGGGCGCGAAGAATTGGCTAACTAATATAAGGTTTATCCTAAACAGTAACGGTTTTAATAATGTCTGGGATAATCCAATGAGTGTTAGTTTTAAACTATTTCCTTTAATATTTAAACAAAGATTAATAGATAGTTTCATGCAACAATGGAGATCTGATATAGAAGGCAGTAGAGTTTTAACGCTATATAAGGTGGTGAAAGAGAATTTTGATTTTGAAACATATCTAGAAACATTATGCTCCAAACAATTAAGAAGTTGTATAACAAGAATAAGATTATCCGCTCATTGTTTAAGAATAGAAACAGGGAGATACTCAAGAGGTAGAACAGAGAGAAACGAAAGAGTGTGCGAAATTTGTAACACAAACGCTATTGAAGACGAGTACCATTTTATTTTGATCTGTACTACTTACTCTAACATTAGAAACAAATATATTCCTAAATATTACACAACTAGACCAAGCATGTTTAAATTTGTAGAATTGTTGCAGTCATTAAACAAAAAGATTATTCTTAGTTTAAGTAAATTCATTTCCGATGCACTTGTATTACGGCTATCTACATCCATTTTAACAGACTAAAACAAAAAAAACTAAAAACACTAGATATCTTATTTTAGAACATCCTCGTTTATCATTGACATACCATAATATATGTATGTTTTTGATTGTTTAAATATGTATGAAACAAAACAAAAACTTAGTGATTATTTTGTTGTATTTGCAATGTTAATATCTGTCACGTGTGTGTATATTATAATTATCATATATTTGTAATGATGAAAAACTGTAATAGTTTAAGTCAATAAAAGTATCTATCTATCATAATCTTTTCTCTGTTTTTAATCGAATAGAATTACCCATTTCTGAGAAATGCAAGCTGTTTGACACTTTAGTGGCGTCTGTATTAAATTATAGTTCGGAAGTTTGGGGATCACATGATGCAAAAGACGTCGAACTTATACATACACAATTTTGCAGGAAGATTTTAACTGTAAAAAGGTCGACAAATCTTACAGGTTTATGTGGTGAACTAGGTAGAGTTCCGCTCTATATAAAGAGAAAACTAAGTATGGTAAAGTATTGGATTAAATTATTGAAATTAGGAGATAACAGTATTGCTAAGAAAATATATAAATTACAAAAAAGCGACGCAGATAATAATATATCATAAAACGGGTCAAATTGGGCATACCAAATAAAATCAATATTGGAGACGTTAGGTATGACAAATATTTGGTTAAATCAATATGATATAGAACACATTAACTATGAACTCATCCAACAAAGAATATTAGACATATATCATCAAAGCTGGTATGCAAATATAAATAATTCTAACAGACTTGTTACTTACTGTCGTTTTAAGCACGATTTTAACTTGGAACATTATTTAGATATTGATATGGAGAAAAAATTTAGAATAGCTCTTTGCAGATTTAGATTGTCTTCGCATAACCTCGCCATAGAAAGCGGAAGATATGAAAATATTCATAGGGATGAAAGAAAATGCAGATTTTGCAATATGAATTTTATTGAAAACGAATACCACTTTTTGCTTGTTTGTCCAATTTATAGAGAATTAAGACATAAATATCTTAAACCTTATTATTGCCGATGGCCAAATTTGATCAAGTTTGATTCGCTTATGACATCAAAGTCAAAATGTACAGTTGTAAACTTAGCTAAATTTATATTCTATGCTCTCAAATTAAGAAATAGTACATAAAGGAAATTTCCTGATGTTAAATTCTTATTTTTCATTATAGCGATTTTGAAATAATGTGCTTCTCAGTAAATCTGATATGATGTAATTGTATGTTTATTTGTTTAATATGGATAAGTGTTCATGTTCTCACTATCTTCATACTTTCATGTAATTGTGTAGGCTATAAACATGTGTTGTATGTTTAATTGCTGAATAAAGATATTGTATTGTATTGTATATTAACAATATGTTAAAGTTTTGTAAAGATCGGATGAAAAGTGAAGGCCCTTGGCCAGTAGAGCTAAAAATTATCAGCTCCAGAAAGTAGGTCAAGGTCATAGATGAAATCCATGCACTACCCAAGACACAACTATGTCAAAATAGAATACGTTTTCTTCCAAAGATTAAGCTATAAATTAGGTTTAAAACATCTAGTGCATAATTATAATTCATGAGATAGTGATGTAATTGTAACAATTAAAGTTATCTGCCCTTTGCTTGGATGGTGAAGGTCACATACACATTTGCTTTGTCACGTTGCAATGTACCACTCAAGATACAACTAGAAGCAAAGTTTTAAAGGTCTTAGTGGATACAGTTTGTGAAAAAGTGACCTAAACGCAAAAGCTGACGGTAACAATTAAGTTATCTGCTCTTTGCTTGGAGGGTCAAGGTTACTTTCACATTTGCTTTGTCACGTTGTGATGTACCACTCAAGACACAACTATAAGCAAAGTTTAAAAGGTCTAGTGCATACAGTTTGTGAAAAAGTGACCTAAATGCAAAAGTTGAACCTAAACATTATTAAGTTATCTTCCCTTTGCTTGGAGGGTCAAGGTCACTTCCACATTTGCTTTGTCACGTTGCGATGTACCACCCAAGATACAACTACAAGCAAAGTTTGAAAGGTCTAGTGCATACAGTTTGTGAGAAAATGACCTAAACGCAAAACTTGAATGTTGACGCCGCCGCCGCCGCCGGAAAAGCAACACCTATGTCTCATTTTTCTTGGAAAAGGCGAGACAAAAACTGTTTTCCGGCCTTAGACTATTCAAGCCAGTAGAGTGATACAGGTCCTCTTGTGCATCTTGTTCCCGGAAGACTACTTAATACACGCCACTCTGTAAATGACATAATTTTAGACATGGAGGTCATCTTGAGTGACAGTTTGGCCATGAACACAAATATCCATCAGCAATTTCATAAACAAATATTCTAGACTAGATTTGAAACAGTTTAATGACAATTGATCACAATATATTTGGAATGGATTAACCCTCTAAGATTTTGGTAGGTCGCCAAAGATCGCCGAGTTTGCTAAAACTATGTAAAATGTATGGAAATTTGATTGTGCAAATATTCATACAGTCTTTCCTATCAAACCTTGCATTCTCAGTACTTTTGGTACTTTGATTTATCATAATATATATATATATATATGTTATGTAGGGGAAATAACCCTGCAAGTGATGTGGCAAATATCGCCGCCAGATGTCGCACCGTTTCACTTTGCACGTAATGAAATCAGTTTCTGTCGAACGGATTGCGTTTGCATCGCATCGAATCAATATGTACGTCATCAATTGACTTTGCGTCGTATGGTTTGAAATTTTACACCATATCATTTCACTTCGAACCGTATCAATTCACTTTGCTTCGAATGAACCGAGTTTATACCGTATCATTTCACTTCGAACCGTATCAATTCACTTTCTAACGAATGAACCGAGTTTACACGTCGCATCGAATCAATATGTACGTCATCAACTGACTTTGCGTCGTATGGTTTGAAATTTTACATCGTATCATTTCACTTTGAACCGTATCAATTCACTTTGTAACGAATGAACCGAGTTTACACGTCGCATCGAATCAATGTGTACGTCATCAAATGACTTTGCGTCGTATGGTTTGAAATTTTACACCGTATCATTTCACTTTGAACCGTATCAATTCACTTTGTAACGAATGAACCGAGTTAACACGTCGCATCGAATCAATATGTACGTCATCAAATGACTTCATGCTGAATTAAATGGCCTGTCATTGAATGGTTTGTAAATATCCACATTTTGACGGTTATGGCTTCCCATACAACTGTATACGGTGAACTCGGTAGAGTAACACTAGACATCTTACGTAAGGAACGAATTATAAAATATTGGTTTAAAACAATTAAATCCCAGACTTACTCATGTATAAAGTGTTACAGGACCAAATACAAAATAACATCAACGATGTTAACTGTTGGGCTTATCAAGTAAAGACTATCTTATGTAATATAGGTTTTAAAACTATCTTTAGAACAACCCAGATGTTACTAATATACAAATAACACGCGTTGTTGAACGCCTATATGATCACTATTTGCAAAATTGGTATTCAACACTTCAAGAATCTCCAAAAGTGTCTACATATAATATAATTAAAACAGTTTTTCATTTGAAAAAATATGTTGATAATGTAACAATTAATAAACACGGATTGTCGTTAACTGGGTTCAGATGTTCTGCTCACAACTTAGCTATCGAGGAAGGAAGGTGTAGGAATGTCTCTAGAGAGAATAGGTTTTGTATTTTTTGTAACATGAATGTCATTGAAAATGAATATCATTTGCTGCTAGCATGTCCTTATTACAGAGAGATAAGAAAAATGTGTATACCAAGATATTATTGCAGTCGGGATAGTTATAAATAATAAGCGCTAATAATTGTTTGTAAACATGGTGTTGTTTAACTGAATAGCTTACCTTTATCAGGGACTGTAGATAGTATAATAAACAGGTCCTGCCTTCATGTACAATACTATTCCACTATGTTAATGATCGCCAATTAGACCTGTACAACTAACTACGGTAACGATTACGGTAAGGATTACGATAAAAATACCGACTAAATCAGAGGGGTTTTCTCAACAGGCATTACGCATTAATGCTCGACAAAGCGTTTGCGCATCACTACATATAGGCCAGTGAAATGTATTATTCACACTACATGAATTTGTAGGGAAAAGTGGGTGGTCTGCCACGTCTACAAAAAAAACAAGTGATATGTAGCCTAAAATGTGCGGAAAATAACGCACACCACCATTCAACCAATTAGCCAAGTATCATTATTTTAGAATTTATTAAACTATTTAACATACATGATATGTTGAGATGGTGTATCATACAAACGATCAGTTATTCGCCATGCTTCCTTTTCTAAGCCTCTCCGTGGTCGAATAGTTAACGACGTTGCGTTGTAAACCTTCGCCTCTCACAGCTCGACTTATAAGTGAGAAAGTGTCGATTCTTACGGATGGCGGGAGGTGTACAGTACTGGTTCTACCCAGGATAGGAGCGTCTGTGGCCGAGTGGTTAGAATCTCTGACTTGAAATCACCTGCCCCTCACCGCTGTGGGTTCGATCCCTCATGGACCTAGGAATCTTTATGTGAGGAAGCTGTCCAGCTGGCTTGCGGAACGTCGGTGGTTCGACCCAGGTGCCTGCCCGTGCACGAAAATTGCCCGGTGGGGCACCTGGGATCTTCCTCCACCAATGGAAGTCGACATTTGACCTTAGCTGTTGGTGCGACTATAAAATCCAATTCAATTCTACCCAGGATAAGTGGGTTGTCTGCCTCCACCACACACAGTCGACCGTCATGCATAACTTTACATGTGTTGAAAATGACGTAAGACACCATACAAACAAACACATTATCTAAGCCTCACCTAATAAAGTTAATATTCTCTTCATGCCATCTTTGCAAATTGGTTTAATTAATTTAATATGTTTTGCATTTTCTTGATACTTTTCTTTGAAACAATATAGCGCTTAATCTCGAATATTATTCATTTTTCAAGTACTTGTGACTATTTACGCTCTGCTGCGCACGCATAGAAAGTGGCTTCTAAGAAAGTAGCATGCAATCACATGATAATTTGTCACATGACCATACCTAAAATATCAAAATGGCGAATAGAACTTCAACACCGTGGCACCACCAACTATAGGTGCTGACTGACATGTAAACAATCGATAGAAACACGGGTTATTTTCTACATTTTGATATATGTTAGGTTTAATACCAATATAATTTGGGTTAGGTTAAAGAGCTATGTGAGGCCCGCGGTTGTTTCAAGTCCCAAACACCAGGTTTTGATCTCGCACAATTTAAACCCGCTGGAAATGTTATATAAACGTTTTATGTATCATGAAACACATGTTGTCGAGAAATTGCACAAAATACAAACACATTCTCACAACTTACATTTTATGTCTATCTCTCAACATCAAACGAGAAAAATATACAGCTTCCTCCTTTTTAAATGTGTTGTTGGAACGTAGCGTCGCTTAAAATAACGCATTTTATTCCGTTGTTGTTTTGCATCTGACGTTTAAAATGACATCTCAACGGTTAACGTGTTTTCTGGCGTTTACAATTACCTCTTAACGGTTGACGTACACGACGTCAGAGGGTTATATAGTTTTTTTCAGACCACCCCAATAACCAATCAACATTGAGTATTTTAATAAACCATGTTAGATTTTCATATAAAGTTCATTTAGAAACATGTAATTGCCATCAATAATTTTTTGCATTTCCATCGTTTTTCATCGTTTGCCAAGAGTCTTGCAATTTGCTGAGACGTTGACAGAGGTTAAGTGTATGCAAGGAACGACAACTCTGTGTAGGGATTGGTGAACGAACTGTGCGCACTTTATGCAGACACTGCGCTTGCATCCGGTATGTGGATATTTCACTGCATGAAAAGACACTGACAGTAGTAGTTTCTCTTTTAGTTTTTGTTATCATTAAAAATTTTGCTGATACTATTATAGCGACGGGAAAATAATGTAAATACAATAATTAATTCGCATTTTTTTCGCTGTTTATTCCTTTTTTCCGGTATTAAATGGAAAAAATACACAAAGCGCGTTTTTCCCCGCCGTTTATGCGGTTTTAAATGCCGGTAATCAATGGCAACTTTACCATAAAGCACTAGTTAACGCGATTCATGGATTACGCCATTTACTACCGACGTTTAAAACCGCATAAACGCCGAATAAAGTGTAAAACAATTCTGTAATAAATGAGCACTCTTGTATAACATATTTTGTAAAAGAAACAACTAACCTTCAATAGTGGTGGCCTCATCCATTTCGATGAGGGTTAACTGAAACAATTGATTGTCCTAGTGTGCATTAAGGCGATAAGCGCACGCGCTGCACGATCTTTCAGTTTTTCGAAACCCCACAGGGTTCTGTATTTAAAGTCAGATATTGAAACAAAAGGTAGTACAATTTGAGTATTCAGTACTACCATAGGTTTAAATACATTTATTGTTGCAAAGTAATCAACAGTTAGGAATATGTATAGCAATTTATTTGCACTATTCAAATGTGTAAAAAGTTAATAAAAACTAACAGAATGCCGTGACTTAAAAAAAGGAGCAAAACTGCCGTTTGACTCTTTAAATGTATCCTGATGCGTAACCTAGGATAGCATAAATTGCTGTCCCTAAATGAATATTCGTGTAAATTTAGTTTCACTCAGTAAGTTTAGATCGTCTAAAATAGGTAATATCAATATTTTTCCACACCACAACAAACACATTAAGAATTGACACTTTCTCACTTGACATTTCGAGCTCCCAGTGGGATTTGGAGCGAGAGTCGAGTCAGTTTTAGACGCAGCGTCTTCACTATCCTGGCTACGGCGGCAATTTTGGGGTAAGACATAGGGGATAAAAGTGTATTTATCATGTACTAAGGCGGATTCAAGGATAAAGCGGACCCAACACCCCGACCCTGTAAAATCCCACAAGAGTAACCTGTGCATGCCGGATTACCTGGGGCGTGCACTATTTCTACTGTTACTCATCATTGGATTTAACAGAATTCACTAAACTTCATGTAGAAAAACATTTTATGTCGAAGGATCCTCCGCTGCCCCCGCCTCCGCCCCTCCCACACACAAATACACAAACCAAAATCTTGGATCTGCATCTCATGTGTATCCTCCTTTCAAAACGTTTTTAGTGATCATTTATTCAGGCAAGCCCCTTTAAAACTCCAGCCCGAGTCTGGGTGGTTGTAGCGAAGACTGTATTAAAAAAAAATCTGAAAGGTCGATGCATATGACGTATATATATATATATATATATATTGACAGAAATATAAATCGACAGAAATATAAATAATATGTATTTTTCAATTTGATTTTGTATTGGCTTTCTTCTACACAAACCCCTCTGAGCCTACTAAAATCCAGGTTGTTATACAACTTTGAGATCAGCCCCCAACATTTTCTCGCACTTAGAATTTAGTCTGAAGTCATAGTCGTTATCGCAGTTAGTTGTACAGGTCTATTAGGAACTAAGTAATCCATTTAATATATTACTATAGAATAGTAACACACATCCTGCGCACAAATAATCCGTTTTATGTCCACACTTGATGTATGAATGACCATTGACTATACAGTTAGACGCATACAGTTAGACGCATGCACGTGCCGCACGGGATATTCATGTTGATTTTAAATCGTACAGGTAAAAATACTTATGCTCGGTTATGAAAAAGGCCAAATACAAAAAACAAAAGAGAAGTAAACTGAAATAGGTTCTCTGTGTGAATATATACTGAACCAAACAGCTACCGCACCAGTACACAATACCTTTAATATCTCAATAATAACAATCAATAAATCAGAGCATAAATTCATTCTGAACGAGACAAATAGCTTGTCAATAACGACTGTAAATTTACAAATCATCTGTCTTCAACGGTACCAGTCGGCATATAATAAGTTCAACCATTAAAGGTATTATTGCCTACTGGTTTGGTTCAGTATATTTGCCTTTGTTTTGAAGAAATACATTATGCGAATGATGTATTTTTTTTAAAGATATAGTGTTACTATTTTGTTTTAAATATTTACATAAGGACCTATTTATATTATAGATCTAATGCATTTAACATTATATTAATTACGTGGATCAGTTGTTTTACTATATTATTAAGAAAAATGCATAAGGAGCAATTATTAAAGTATATTATTACTATACTTATAATTCTTATACTGAATTACGTGAATCAATCATTATTACTAATGTAACTATATGTATAATCTGTCAAAAAGCGTTACATTACTGATAGCTGTTATCATACTGTTATGGCACTTTTCAAAAAGTCAGATCCTAGTATTCCTATGAACTATAGACAAATATCGTTTCTTAGTTGCGTTGGTAAAGTAATGGAAAGAATAGTATTTAAACACATGTATAATTTTCTACTTATTTTTGATCTTATCTTTAGGAACCAATCGGGTTTTCTCCCTGGTCATTCTACTACATATCAACTTGTCGATATGTATCACCATATATGTCAGGCATTCGATGCTAAAAAATTTACGTGTATTGTTTTTAATGATATATCTAAAACTTTCGATCGTGTTTGGCATAAAGGGCTTTTGTTTAAGCTAAAACAATATGGTATTGATGGAAAACTTTTAGCCTGGATATCTGATTATCTCTCAACCCGATCTCAAAGAGTCCGTGTTGGATCTGCAACCTCCGAGTCAAAAACTGTAACTGCCGGAGTTCCTCAAGGCTTTGTCTTGGGCCCTCTTTTTTTTTGATATATGTAAATGATATTGCCGAAAACATGCTTAGTATAACTCGTTTATTTGCTGACGACAGTTCGCTCTCAGTCTCAACATCTAGTATAAACGACATGGAAGGAATCCTTAATAATGATCTAGTAATGATTACGCAATGGTCAAATCAATGGCTTGTACAATTTAATCCTGCCAACACAGAAGTAATGTTCTTTTCTTTAATTAATAATGATCGTCGTCAAACTTTATATCTAGACAATGTCCCGTTGAATTTTGTTGACAACCATAAACATTTAGGAGTAACATTAAGTAATAACGGAAAATGGCACGAACACATTAGCAATAGTATTGCTTCTGCTTCAAAGGTTCTTGGTTTAATGCGAATACTTAAATATAAAGTAGCTCGTAAAACACTTAATCAGATATACTTGTCTTATATGCGTCCAATATTAGAATATGCTTCCATTACCTGGGATGGTTGTACTTCTTTCGAAAAAGATAGCTTGGAAAAGTTACAATATGAAGCAGCTCGTATTGTGACGGGACTGACTCGTTCAGTATCCATACATCGTTTAATATCTGAAATAGGATGGGTATCACTTTCCGGTAGAAGGAAAATGCAAAAACTTATTTCAGTCTATAATGTAAAAAATGGATCCGTTCCAAATTATATCTCAAACATCTTTCCGCAGCTAGTAGGAGATGTCCGTGCATACCCACTCAGAAATAACGACAACTATGCCACTATTGCTAGGAAAACTGAAATATACAACAAATCGTTTGTTCCGTCTTCTCTTAACCTATGGAATAATCTGTCAGTAGAAATACGAAACTCGGAATCTATATCAATTTTCAAGAGAAGACTATTAACATCTGTATTTCCGAGTTCAAAGGTACCAAAATACTACTTAAGTGGTCAACGATTATTTTCTGTTTTACATGACAAAATGAGGAATTTGTGTAGTAATCTTAATAGCGATTTATACCTTAATCATTTACGCGATTCACCCGTTTGCGAGTGCGGATTTGAAGTAGAAGATGCTGAACATTATTTTTTCCAGTGTAACACTTTTTTCCAACTGTTTCAATCCACTCGCCATTTACAACCGTTAAATATAAGAACAATCCTTTATGGTCGCGAACAGTTAACTGACAGAGAAAATGAATCTCTCTTCGAAGCAGTTCAAAACATATATACGAGAAACACATAGGTTTACATAATCTGTCTCTGATGTTTTTTACTATATTTTGAAAATGTTTTCTAGCGTTCAGGCGTTCTTAAACTGACTGGAATTCAAATTGGGGTAAACTAGTCTTTCTCACTATTCTCACTATTCTATCGCTCTCTCTCTCTCTCTTTCTCTATTATGTTTTCTCTTTATATTTTATTTACTTATTCAGCTTTATTCTATCTCAGTGTATTTGCCATTGTATTTTATTACTCTCAGCCATATACATTCGCAATTTCAAAATGCTAACTGGGAAGGGTTTAATCTAATGTTGGTAGAACTTGTTACCCAACCCATTTGTCATTATAATATGTCTATCGTATATATGTTTATATTTGATTGTATGTAAAATATTGGCAATAAAATATGTTTAAATCAAATCATACTTAACTGTTGCCGCCAAATGTATTGGCGATGGACATGTATATATGTTTGAGCCTGGACAAAAACTGAAACTGGTTTAGAATTTGTGAGGATACGTATATACCCTCGATGTTTATGCCATCCCATGAGCGTTTGTGAACTATAACCCATCCTATGTGTTTTATAACAATAAACATGTTTTGTTTAGATGGGACAACCATAAACAGGTAAACACGTGTTTCGGTAGTTTGAAGTTACATGGAAACGCAGATCGTTTTTTTATTTTTATTTTAATTTAAAAAACAAACAAAAAAACTGCTTTTACCAGTATATGCACTTTAACAGAGGTACATCAGGCTTTTTCGAGAATAATATGTTCCATTCATTTTAAACAATTTCATTTCAATCAAACTAGGCCTAGATCTATGGTGTTAGGCTGTAGCACACTGTTTTTAGGTATAACACACTGTTTTTAGGATAACACACTGTTTTTAGGTATGACACACTGTTTTAGGTATAACACACTGTTTTAGGTACAACACACTGTTTGTAGGATTACACACTGTTTTTAGGTTTAGGTATAACACACTGTTTTAGGTACAACACACTGTTTTAGGTATAACACACTGTTTTTGTATAACGTTTGAATTTCCCATTGATTTGGAATGGAATCGGGCGTACATGCTTAAATTAACCATTAGTCTTGATCATCTTCGACGCTTGATTGTAAATACAAACGTCTTGACCAGCTGTGCAGAAACAAATTTGAAACTGGAACCACATGACCGTAATTTTTTTAATTTGTTTTATTAAATTATTTCTGACCATCCGCATTTAATTAGTCGTTTTAAGGAGGAAGTTTCCCGCTTTGTTTATATATAAATGTATTGTCTTTCTGCCTTTCTGTATATCTTCGATAGCAGGTGCTCATGTCTCAGCCAATCAGAAACCTTACCAGTGTACAACGACTAACCTTTCACCGCTAATGCACATTTCAATTTGTAAACCGGGTGGAATGTAAGTGGGATTTCGGAACAACCAGTTGCCAGGTATTATCCGAGGGAACACCCATGCATACAAAAAAAAAAAAAAAAAAAATTTTTTATATTAATAAAAATAATATATAAACATATTTAAAAAAAAATGTTTTGTTTCAGAACGAAGTGGAAGAAACAGATTGTTGCACAGATCAAGCTCGGTCTCGTATCTAGAAGCGCGCTTCCAGCATTCTCGCCATATTCCACATATTTTCGTTCACCAGTTTACCTCTAGAACTGATGGAGCTTAAGCAAACAGATGGCGGCCCGGAGAACTACCGGAACAGATACCATAACTGCTTAATAGAAAATATAGTGGCTATGGTTGCCCTGCAGAGACTTAAACTTCACATAATATGAATAAATATTAACTCGATGCCTTTCATTTGTTAAATCGCATCACATGAACATTACTTTTAAATCGCTATATTCCAAATAATCGAAGTCTTGGTCATTTAAAACCATGCAGTAAACAAAAGATGACAGTAGGCAAATTCAAAACTTGTTTTTAAAAAAAAAACAGTTCTGTGGACGATCTACTTGCTAAAATGGCTCTTACATCTAGGGTGTCATAAAATTCCCATCAGTACTTCTTTTAAACTAGAAGGCCTATGTGTCGAGCCCTATTATAAAGGTCCAGCTTTTTTTATTTGACCAACACCATTGTTAACACCATTAACTGTGGGGAATGCATGGCGTAGCGGAGACCGGACGTGACCTATATTTCGTCGAAAGTATGTCAAAGTCAGCCGAAATGTTGCGAATGAAGTTGGATGCATATAAGGAATATTCTGGTGAAATTTGGTGAAAATCCTGCAAGAAAAAAGCAATATACGTATGTCGTAGCAGAGATTGGACGTGACCTATATTTTGTCAAAGTAGATCACAGCGACCTGAAATTTTGCACATGACGTTATATGCATATAAGGAACATTCTGGTGAAGCTTGGTGAACATCCTGGATGAATGAATGAATGAATGAATGAATGAATGAATGAATGAATGAATGAATGAATGAATGAATGAATGAATGAATGAATGTGAATGAATGAATGCATAAATGAATGAGTGAATGAATGGTGTTTTACGGCACGTCGACACATAAATAGGTCATATTGTGCGCAAAATCTGATGAAAGATGAAGAAATGAAGTAGTAATTAAAAATTAATGTAAATATATAAAGATAAAACTATTTACAAATAAGGGATGATATGGTAGTAATACACACTATTGGTGAACATTCTACGGGAAATAAGCAAAATACGCATGTCGTAGCGGAGATAGGACGTGACCCATATTTAATCGAAAATAGGTCACAGAAACCCAAATTGTTGCATATGATGTTAGATGCATATAAGGAATAATCTGGTGAAGTTTGGTGAAAATCCTGCGAGAATGAAGCAAGATACGCATATCGTAGCGGTGACCGGACGTGACCTATATTTCGTCGAAAGTAGGTCACAGCAACTCGAAATTTGTGATGTTGGATCCATATGATGAATGTTCGTGGAGTTTGGTGAAAAGGATGCATGTAATGAAGAAGATATTAAGAAATGAAAACGGACTCACGGACGGACGGACGGATTGACGGACGAACTGACACACATAAACCTTGACGACATTTTGATCGCTAAGTCGAGATCCGTAAACGGTTTCAACAAAAATTGCGATACCATACTCATAACAAAAGATACTGAGCAGAAACCATTTTCAGTAATAGCGAACTTGATCTTAAACCCAGTGGCCCCAAATGCAATCCCAACCTTTCTTTCCATATAAGCTACCAACCCAGCAGGTTTCGCCGAGGTACCTCACTCCTAACAAAAGTTATTCAACCTAAACCGTTTTTTATTTTTAGTAACAGTGACCTTGCTTGAACCCAGTGACCCAATTGCTACCTACCCAGCAAGTTTCCTCACAATACTTCACTCAAAACAAAAGTTATTGAGCGGAAACCATTTTTTCTATTTTTAGAAACAATCCCAACCCTCATTTCCATATAAGCTACATACCCTGCAAGTTTCATTGCAATACCTCGCTCCTAACAAAAGTTATTGAGCAGAAACCATTTTTCTATTTTTAGTATCAGCGACCTTGACCTTAATCCCAGTAACACCAAATGCAACCCCGACCTTCCTTTCCATATAAGCTACCTACCCTGCAAGTTTCATCGCGATACCTCATTCCTAACAAAAGTTATTGAGCGGCAACCATGAGTTTGACCAAAGTTCCCTATATAGCATATTGCATATTTAAAAAAAATCAAGGGCCATAACTCTGGTGTTACTTGTCCGATCTGGCGTGTTTTCGAACTCCCTGCATCTGCATCTGCGGGATACTCCCATCCTTCATACTGAAGATCATAGGCAGGCGCAAGTCGTCCGTCCGAGGGGTTATTCCGCCATAAAATGTTGTTACTTCCACCACATCAACGGGTAACGTACGCATATGGTGAAGTCAGGAAACAATGACAATTTTAAAAATATGTAACTTACAACATGTCAATACTCGAGGTCTCCTTGCATTCGCAACATCTCGTACACTGCTTCGCAGAGGGATCCCGAAGAATGACGGGATTGGCCGAGCGTTCACGATTGCTCTCTTCGGTGAGTTACGGCAGTTCATTCATTCCAGGATCGTATGGTTCTTGGAAAATAAGGGTTTTGGTGGTAGTTAGTATTTGAAAATGGGATAACAAAGTTCAGGTTACGTGATGGTTGCAGATGGTCATGATCAACACATAGTAAGTTATTTTGAATTTTTTAAAAGATGATGAGAGATGTCACTTTTCGTCTATATTCTATGGTGTGCCATTTGAGTTCTTTCAGCATTGAAGTGACACTACTTTGGTAATTATATCATTGCAGACAAATCTGGCAGCTCGCCTTTGTATCATCTCCACTTTCTGTGTTAGGTCTTTTTGCCAAGGGTGTCATATGGAGGAGCAGTATTCGACTTGGAGTCAGTTTTATAGGGTGATTCTTTGAATTTTCGATTTCTCTTTTGATCTTTCTTTTAACAAAGTTTAGAGTGTTGCTTGCTTTGTTAGTGATATTATTTATGTGTAGGTCCAAGCTAGGTTTTTGTTTATAGTTATGCCTAGGTATTTAGCATTATCAGTAGAGTTTAAGGTTTGTCCATGTAAATGGTAAGAGTATATTATTTTATTTCTTTTGTGCGATAAGCGTATTATTTCGCATTTATCTGGATTAAATTTCATGAGCCATTCATTTTCCCATTTTTCTAATTTTAAGAGATCAGACTGAAGAGTTTCAGCATCACTTTCAGATTTGATGGCAAGGTATACAATATTCTTGCATACCGGACAAGGATATCCGTCATTTTACCGGGGCTAGATATTTCCATCTCACCCTAGGGTTGAGATCAAATTCACGCGCGCCAACATCCGGTATGCAGGAAAACACGCAAAACGTTAGTAGCTGGTGGCGTCAACGCACAACATGTCTCTGATATGCAAGAAAAAGAATCTATCATGGGTACTCGGTTCCGATAAAAACACTTATACCTCGGGTTGGAATTCCCTATCTTCACCGGATACCCATGAAAGATTCTTATAGTGTCATCAGCAAAGAGTAGAGCTATGGATATCTATGGGCATGTCATTTATAAAACAGAGAACAAGACTGGGGACAAGGACAGAGTCTTGGGGCACACCTGAGAGGACATTACATTCATCAGACTGCTTTCCTTCAACTAGGACTAATTGTGATATGTTCGTTAGAAAAGATTTTATCCATTGGATGGTATATGGATCGATTCCTAGCACGTGAAGTTTAAGTATAAGTCTATTGTCGTACTACTTATCAAAGGCTTTGGAGAAATCCATAACAATCAGATCAGTTTGTTTCTTATTAACCAAGTTATAAAATATTTCTTGAGTAAAGCTATTAGTTGGGATTCACAGCTGTGTTTAGAGCGAAAACCATGCTGGAAGTTATATAAGAGATTATGCCTTGCATTTGTGTCCTTTTTTGAATACTGGAGCTACAAGGTTTTTTTTCCAGTCTCTGTGAACTTTTCCTGTTTTGAATGATGAATTGAAAATTGTTGTTAGCATTGGGGCGATTTCTGTTCCTATTTCTTTTAGTATCCTAGAGTGCGATTTGGTCCGTGCCTGCTGCTTTATTTGGGTTTAGATTTAGGAGGTCTCATTACCCCTTGAACAGAGATGTTCATATCTTGGCAATTGAGGGGCATTAAGGTTAGGAAAGTTTTTAAGTTTTGTTTGTTCAGCTAAATGGCTTAGTTTTGGAGATTTGGGTGGAGTGAATGCTGATTGAAATTGTCTATTTAAAATATTTGCCTTATCGTCTGGATCTGTGAAGTTTATGCCATTTTCTTTAAGTGGGGCTATTCCCGAACTTTCTGTTTTGTTGTGCTTTATAAATTTGTAGAATTGTTTATTGTTTGCATCTTCGTCATTTGTGATGATACTTTCGACATATGACCAGTATGATGCTCTTAGTTGCTTTTGAATTTCTGATTAGATTAAGTTTTCGGTGGTGTACACATTTTGCTTGTGGGTTTGTTTTAATTTTTTGGTGTAGTTACTTGTTTCTTTTTCGTCCGAGCTTTCATTGATATCAACAATCTGTCAAAGTTTGAAAAAGATCAAATGAAAAATGAAGGCCCTATCGTGTTAACGAGGCCAAATTATAGCATATTTCAGAAAATCAAGGGCCATAACTCCGGTGTAAATGGCCCGCTCTAGCTGGTTTTCGAAATCATCCGAGCTTTCATTAATATCAACAATCTGGTAGAGTTTGGTAAAGATCGGATGAAAAATAAAGGCCCTATTTGGACGAGTTTACTTGTTGGCCCCCTGCTATATTTAGGGTAAAAAAAGGACTACCTAAGGACTGTTCACGAGGCAAAATGGAGCAATTGTAACTAAATCAAGGGCCATAACTCCGGTGTTACTTGTCCGAACTGGCTGGTTTTCGAACTTGTCCGAGCTTTTATTGATGGAGCCACGTTTCCACATTTGCATAAGCGGTGTCATGAAGAAGACCTTGAATGAGCATGATAAAAAAATGACAAAATGAACACGAAGGCGGGGTCCTAGCCCTCTGCCTCCAAGTCCGACATGGATAGAATGGAATTGAATAGAATAATTTTTAATTTAAAATTATGGGCCATTTCTGGCATAATAATAACAATATAATATCAGCACATGTGAACAATGCATATATAAACACAAGCTTGATTTTGATTAACAGAAAATGTATAAGATGGTACTGCACTTAATGGAAGGGAGATAACTCAATAATTATACAAGGCATATTTTGGTGATGATTTGTTTCCCTTACATGTATATAAAAAAGAGTATGATAATGGACCTTTGGAAACGGCCGAGCACGACACATACGAAATATTGCAGTCTCGGTTTGATTGAGACTGTTCATGAGTGGTAGTGAAATATGCTAGCTACCGTTCACGCCCTCTAGCCCCGGGTTGAGCAGAACTCAATATTCATAAAATCAACAGCACAACATTTTAACCATCCCGAAGATGGCATGCATATGGCGGTGGACATGGAGTTATCCTTCTTTAACGTATTCCCCATGTCGTACGGCGTATGGTCCCAGTATCTAATAAAAGGAAATGCCCCGAAGAGCAAAATAAACATAATGGAATTTAGTTGGGAGCAAGACGTAGTCTGAACACGTTATTATGGCAGGACGCCTGTCGTAGGTGGAGGGACTATAATCCTTAGAAATACACACACACACACACACGTTATTATGGCTGTTATCTAGAAAACTAGAGTTTTATAATATTGTTCATTCATGTAAATGCAGATTATGGGGTTAACCCCATAAACCAAAATAACGCCGCCAGAAGACATACCTAAACTGAAAAACAAACCCATTATGAAGCCTGCGTAAGAACAGACGAACGGACGGACGGACGACGGACAACTCGCTATCCCATAAGCTCTGCTGGCCGAAAAAAAAAGGAATGCGTTTAAAATCGGATGTAGGTGCTAGTATGTTAACAAGGAATACTATTGTATTTGTTTCATTAAATAAAGGGCAGTAACTCTGGTGTTTATTATCTGATATTGATATTTTTCAAACTCATTCAAGATTTCATTGCTATTAAAACTCTGGTTAAGTTTGGTAAAATGAAGGCAGCAGAGTGTTGACAAGGCAAAATATATAATTGTTTCATTAAATCAAGGGCCACAACTCTGGTGTTTATTATCCTACATTGAACATGTCCGAGCTCTTATGGATATTAAAACTCTGGCCAAGTCTGATATAAAGTTTAGATGCAAAATAAAGATGCTAGAGTGTTGACATCAAAAAGTTAGCGGACAACAGACAATGGCATAAGCCCTACTGGCCTTTGACCAGAAAAGCTAACAAGAGGCCCAAAAGGGCCTGTATCGCTCTACTGGTTATATGGTGTCCATGGTTGGGTGGGGTTGGGGAGGATAGAAGGATTGTGTGTCAGATATGGCAATATCAATTAGCAAGATATGAGAACGTACAATGGATGTATTTCGCTCAAGTTTGGCTGGCTTTAAAACAAATCAAACTTTCGTTAATATAAACACTCAAACCAAGTTTCACATGTGACTCAGGGGCGGGGCCAAATTTTACCACAGGGTCACCATTTGAACAAGCTTGGTAGAGGACCATAAGCTGAGTGTAAATACAAAATATTAAACCGTTGGCTCTTGTAATTTCAGAGAAGAAGATTTTTGAAGTTTTTCCCTCTATAAGTCTACTTAAAACTGTGACCACTGGGGCGGGGCCATATTTGAGCCCAGGGTCACCAGTTGAACAAACTTGGTAGAGGATCCATAAGCAGTTATAGGACTGACAGGAGTTTCCTCTGTTTATTGAGATTCTCTATAATTCATCCATGTAATTAACTGACCCCAGAGCAATAAAATACCCATTTTCGCACAGCAGGGCATCAATTATCTGACAGCAGATAGGTGTATTTAAAAAATTAGAAATAAGTTGGTGTAACAAAATGCTATCTGCAAATAGAGATAAGGCAGTGATATATATACTTCTAACATTTAATTCTGCATGGACAAAGTTTTAGTTCATTAGCTGGAGGTGATTTATTGCCATTTTATTGTCCTCATGCTGGGTATGCCGACACCAAGCTGATTATCATGTAACTTGAGCTGAGTCGAAACTACTACATATTTTCGGGTCAGTCCTATAACTGTAAGCTGATAATAAATAAAAAATATTAACCTTTATCTCTTGCAGTTTCATAGAAGATTTTTGAAGTTATAACTCTATATAATTATAACTTTATATAGCTTTATATAAGGTTTCTTATGAGAACAAAAAAAAATTTGAAAAATATTATTTAGATTTTTTATTAAAGAATCAAAAAAAAAAGAAGAAACAAAAAGAAAAGTAAAATTTCAAAAAGAAATTAATAATAAAAAGCTGAACCCATGAACCAAGGTTTGTTATGGAGAATTTTTTTTTTAAAAAATATCCCTCCATTTAGATTTGAACCCACGACCCCTGGGGTTTCCAGTGTGCATAATGGATTGAAAAAGGGCCATAACCATAACTCAGGTGTTACTGGTTTGATCTGGCTGGTTTTCGTCTGAGCTTTCATTGATATCAACAATCTGGCCAAGTTTGAGAAAGATCGAATACAAAATGAAGGCCCTAGTCTTCACAGGGCTGAAAATTGCATTTTTCAATAATTCAAGGGCACATAACTCCGGTGTTCCTGGTCCGATATAGCTGGTTTTTGAACTTGTCCAAGCTTTCATTGATATTAACAATCTGTGCACGTTTGGTTAAGATCAAGTAATAAATGAAGTTGCTAGATTGTTCACAAGGCAGAAAATGGCATTTTTTCAGAACAAACAAGGGCCATAACTCCGGTGTTACTGATCCGATTTGGCTGGTTTTCTAACTTGTCCAAGCTTTCATTGATCTATACAAGTTTGGTAAAGATCAAATAATAAATGAAGGTGCTCGAGTTTTCACAAGGCTTAATATGGCATTTTTCAGCAAAACAATGGCCATAACTCCGGTGAAACTAATCCGATCTGGCTGGTTTTCGAACTTGTGCGAGCTTTCATTGATATAAAGACACTGGCAAAGTTTCGTAAAGATCCGATAATAATGAAGGCCCTAGAGTGTTCACAAGGCTAAAGTTAACGGACGGACGGACGACGGACAACTCGTCATCCCATAAGCTCTGGCCAGTAGAGCTAAAAACTAAGTCGATTGTTGTAAATATAACAAAAACAGTGTTTTCTGAAATCAATTGTTGGGCACATTTTTTTCTACACATTTAGCATAAATCCGAACCTATTGGCAAAGCGGTTTACCCAATAATTAATTGCAGCAAACAAAAGTGTTGTTGATTTATATCATCTTCACTAAAATGTAAATATATTTATATTGTTTCATCGTATTCTGTAAACTGTTTGTATCCACACAGTTTTGAAATTTAAATTAAAGATATAATGAAATACCGTATATGATGTTTGAAAATAAACAAATGGAAAAGGTTTCAAAAGCGTCTTCTATTAAATAAATACGCAAATAGATTGAAATTGTGCACCGTTATGCCACACATTGGTTTAGTTGAAGGCACTGGAAGCGATCTGGGAGAGTGACTGGTGTCAATACAAATGTGCTTCAGTTTCATGTGAAATGAGAATATGCTGCATGCTACCTTTGTTTGGTTTGAAAACACGAACACACGGCTGGTTTTTGTTGCTTATTCATACATATTAATTTAAATAGAACAAATACGGATTAATATTAATGAACTAGCCAAATCGTCTAGTTTTCCAGAACAAACTATTCCATTAACAAGAAATAAATCGTACAGATGATTGGGCCAAGTTTTGTGCATAAACTTAAACATTTATTATATCCGCATGTGTTAATGCACAATCGGTTAAATTGTGGTCCGTCCCGTCCGTTTTGCTCGTACCTGAACTCCTCGTCATCAAGTTGAAAGAGGGTGTTTATATTCGAAACAGAGGATGCCTAGGATACCTTGATGACAACACAGGTTTCGAATCCAGGGTCAGACCCGAGGGGCCAGAGGTCAAGGTCAAAATCACCAAAATGAACATCCGCAATATTCAATATAATAATGAAATTTTTTACATCCTATTAAGAATGAGAATATTATACGCATACAAAATGGGACTGGTTTGCAATTTGATGAACGGGTCGTCCTCCCCAGGATACATTGTTATTGTTTCCTTAAACACTCTCTTAAACTCCCCCGACATCAGTTGAAGGTGGATGCTACTATATTAGCATCAATGTAATGATTGCCTAGGATGAGTATATGAC
The DNA here is from genome assembly GCA_037043455.1 of Cyrtodaria siliqua. Classification (NCBI taxonomy): domain Eukaryota; kingdom Metazoa; phylum Mollusca; class Bivalvia; order Adapedonta; family Hiatellidae; genus Cyrtodaria; species Cyrtodaria siliqua. The sequence continues at coordinate 89,752 of JAWPHD010001997.1, read as the reverse complement.
GAAGGTTTGTAATCCAAGGTCTGACCCCTAGGGCCAGAGGTCAAGGTCAAACCCACAAAAATGAACATTTTGTCACAGTTTTCAATATCTTTAATGCAATTTCTTACATGCTAGTTGTAACGACATGCACATAAAAATGGAACGGGTTTTGCAATTTTAAGTACGTACAGACACTTCTCCACAGGGGAGTGGTCTTAGATCATGAGGTCTGGTCAGCATGCATTTTTATTGTTTCTTCGTAGCTTAAAGCTGAAGGATGGTGTTCATATTTGGCATAATGGTTGCCTATGATGCTTAGATGACAACAAAGGATTCGAACCTATTTAATACTGTAACCATTTGAAATAATTAAAACAACTCGAGAAGAATTTCATACGGAAAACCGTTTTGTTTACTCTATTCATTCCCATCTTCACACCAATCAAAGCATGGTTTCCGAACAGTTTTTGTTTTTGACATGCAAGAGCTATGGAGGGGACACAAAAGGTGCCTTACAGTAGGCATATTAGAAGAGAATGACCTTTGAACAAAGTGACATTGACCTTGAAAATACGGACATGCAAAGGTTTTAGGTTCTTGCACATTGTCTTGATAATATGCCCAGATCTTCTGAAACCTTCAATGTGTGTAAAATATGAAGTGAAAACGAAACAGGATGGACAGGTGGATGGATGAAGATACGTATGTGCGGACAGCACAATATTTATGCCAGTTTTATCATTTATTCCAATTCATTTTAAAATCCAAAATGCATGTACGAGTTCTGATACAAACACAATATTGGCCACCTTATATGCATAATATATAAAAGATGAGAGGCCTTCAGTGTGACCTTGATATTGAAGATACCTAGATGGGTGTTGGGTTCTACACATCAGTTCAATGAGATGAGTAAATGTCAAAAGTTATTTTGAAATCCCTCTATGCATGCCATGTTATGGAACAAACACGAAATGGACATATAGGAAGTGCATGACCTTCAGTGACTTGACCTTGAAGATACTGACATGGAAATTGATTATGCACATTATCTGTATCTAGTCATTTTCAGCTCTACTGATCAGAGATCAGCAGAGCTTATGCCGTGGTGCGGCGTCCGTCTGTCTGTCCGTCCATAAACATTTTTTTGTAGTCGTGAGTCCTCTGAAACTACTGAATGGATTTTCATGAAACTTTACAGAAATGTTGCCCATGAAGTCTAGTTGATCCTAGCAAAAATTCATGTTGATGTGAAATCCAAGATGGCCACCAAATCTAAAAATAGATTTTTAAAAAACAAGTTTGTAGCGACTACTTCTTGAAAACTCAAGTGATATTTTTCTAAAATGACCAGCATGACATGATGTTTGTCCTCGTCAAAAATCGTTTTGATTCGACGTTAAACATGGCTGCAGCGGCCATCTTTGTTTACATAGAGTTATTTAGTAAAATCTTGTAGCGACTACTCCTCTGAAACTACTTGACGGATTTCCATGAATCTTCACAGCAATGTTGCTCTTGATGTCTAAATGATCCTAGGAACATTTCAGGTTGGTCGGAAATTCAAGATGGCCACCAAAGCTAAAAATAGATTTTCAAAAAACAAGTTTGTAGCGAGTACTTCTTGAAAACTGTAAGTGATATTGATATGGGACTTTTTCTAAAATGATCAGTATGGAATGATGTTGATCCTTTTCGAAAATTAATATGATGGCCAGCCATCTTTGTTTCCATAGTTATATAATGAAAAATTGTAGCGACTACTCTGAATGAAACTATTTTACCGACTTTCATGAAACTTTACAGGAATGTTGCTCTTGATGTCTAATTGATCCTAGCAAAATTTCAGGTCGGTCGAAAATTCAAGATGGCCGCCATGGCTAAAAATAGATTTTCAAAATACAAGTTTGTAGCGACTACTTCTTGAAAACTATTAGTGATATTGATATGGGACTTTTTCTAAAATGATCAGTATGACATGATGTTGATCCTTGTCAAATTGATTTGACGTTAAACATGGCCGCCAGCGGCCATCTTTGTTTACATAGAGTTATATAATGAAAACTTGTAGCGACTACTCCTCTGAAACTACTTGACGGATTTTCATGAAACTTCACAGGAATGCTGATCTAGCTATCAAAAACCTATCAGTAGAGTTTGAAGGTCATTGACCTCTTATTTTTTTACGACAGCTCCTTCTTTATTGGGGGTGTCTGTGAGGCCGAGTGGTTAGTCTCTGACTTGAAATCACCTGCCCATCACTGCTGTGGGTTAGATCCCTCAGGGGCTTTGGATTCTTTATGTGAGGAAGATATTCAGCTGCTTGCGGATCGTCAGTGGTTCTACCCAGGTGCCCGCCCGTGCACGAAAATTGTAATGAGGGGCACCTGGGGTTTTCCACCACCAATGGAAGCTGGAAAGTCGCCATATAACTTTAGCTGTTGGTGCGACTATAAAATCCAATTCAATTCCTTCTTTATTGGAACCGGAAGTGCTGTTTTTTGTTGTTTTCCAAATTAATATTTAGAAACAATTCAAATAAACACAATAATAACATCTGCAATGTTATACAGTGGTTCAACAAAGATATTGTCATGGTTGAAAAAGAAACACTCAAAGACTTGTTCATTTTCAAATAACTTTATGCCTATTCTGCAAAATATACAAAATATTGCACATTTAATGATTGACTTAGTAAAGAATTTATTTCAACATTGTGTTATTCCTATATACATATATGTCACGGGTGTCAATACTATATACATATATATGTCACAGTTCATAACTAACACATTCAGATCAGTTAGCACATATGCTAGTACACTACACGTCAACTCTCATAACATACACGTACATGTATACACACCAAGTTTATGGCCAAATCAGAAATTGAATCTTTCACAAGAAATATTTTAATGACTATTGTATATTTTAATGACTATTGTATATTTTAATGACTATTGTATGCGTATTAAAGAAACTAGCCCACCAACTAATGGAAAACTTACATTACAGAACCGTTTATCAAAACCCTTTCCAGGTGTTCAGGTTATATAATAATGTGTATGTGCCGATTAAAAGCATAGGTTTATTGGGTTCTTAAAATATCCGTGAATGAATATGCATAAAATGCTTTATGAGGTGGTAACTCTTAATTCGACGCTCAAGTTTTGAGGTTTGGCCTGGCTGGTTGAAGTCATTGTGTCTATAGAGTTTGGATTCTCAAAATATGTTATATATGCACCTTGTCTTCAGTAGGTTTAGAAACAGTGTACAATTACAATTAAAACATGTCCGTATTTCAACATTCATACCATCTCCTGATACGTAAAAACATGCTTTCAAACCTGTGATAAGAGTATTTTACAAGAACTTGGCGTCCACAATCATTCCCCACCTATTGTTTGGAATTAAATTTAATTGAACTGGGTTTTACGGCACATCAACACATGAAAGGTTATATGGCGCCTAACAGGAATGAACATGCCAGGCTCATCCTCCATTTACATCAAGATAAAATACGGAGAATGGGCCTTGAACCTTCCAACCTGCAGAACTCCAGAGTTGCTGCAAATTCTATAGTAAACACTCCATTTATGATGGAGCCACGTTTCCACGTTTGCATACGCGGTGTCATGATGAAGACCTTGAATGAGCACGATAAAAAATGACAAAATGAACATGAAGGGGGAGGGGGTCCTACCCCTCTGCCTCTAGCGGGTTTTGCAGTGGTTGTATTCTACCCTGGCAACCACACGGGTACCTATTGTTTGGTCAGCCTTTAATGCTCATATATATGCCAATAGTATTAAAGCCACAATAAGCTGGTGATATTGCAGTGAACAAACTAAAATTAAATATAACAGAATCATGGAATAATTAATATTAACATATATATCATATTTTTCATGGACTGCCAATTCGAGAAATGTTCAATGATATACGAATAGAGAATCAATCAAGAAATACTAGAACGCATGTTATCACTCATAAACTGAACCTGTATGTTTTATAGAGTCTTCAGCACAGATTAACCTGGGTGCATAGGCAGGCAGCATTCATTCTGGTATCATGGTACATTTATCAAATGTAACTACCACATTCATAAACTACAACATTCATAAATGTATACTAAATGTATACCACATTAATAAATGTATACCACATTCATCAACTTATTTGACAAACGACCACAATCATAAACTTATTTGACAATATAATTACAATTCAATAAATAACATCTATAGCTAATATATTATTATGCTTACAGTTTGGTATTTAACAGGGATTTCAGCAGTTTTTTCTTTGCATTTGCAAAAAAATCCTTTTTTTTTTCTTCAATTAACCACAGATGGTGTCTTTAAGTTACTCCCTCATTTGAAGAACTTTCATTAAAACCAAACTATTCTTTAAAATAGCAACATAACTTCAATGACATTTATTACAACACATTAACAAAATAACAATTGAAACATTACAAAAATAACTTAATAATGAATACTGTTATCTTGCAAACGCTTTTTGCTTCGCTTGCATTTATCTTTCGCGTTTAACAAATCTAGCCTGAACCTACTTGTGCATATTGTCCAAACTGCCAAAAGGTATCATTTCCGTATAACACATACATTCCCTTTAAAATGTTTTCACTTTGGTGTATAATTTCCACACACCTGTAATAAGGGACAGTTTCATGACTACTATCAGAGTGTATGTTAACAGCCTTTTTTTACTAGAACATGCACACTCAAAATCAGTCATAACATCACGTCACATTCCTACTATCTAACACATAACATGCTGTCACTAAAGCCAGGAATGAATTCATGTCAGTTATAAGTCTGTTGATTTCGCCTCCACCAGCAAAAATTCACACTATTGCCATTTTTGTGTGGAACAAATGCTGCGTTACTTCTTACACTACCACTATGGACAATGCATATTGCTCAACTGCTCAACTGCTACATTCAAGTCTTTGACTCACTATGTTCTACACCAAACTGGCACACTCAAGTCTATCTTTCTATGCTACATTCTGTGATATCATCCGCCTGCGTTACCATCCGCCTGACCAGTCACTGTAACATTCCATTGTCCGACTATCACATTTTCAAGTAGAGAAAAAACATTTACACAAAACACTAGAGTTAAGTGGGTTATATATTGCGTTACTAGTTTTTATGATATCTTCTCACTTTTGGGGTACGTTCACTGAAATAATGCAGAACAATGAGCGATACGTTTAAATGATAAGTTTGCATGTTTAACATGTCCATTTTGCCATTAATTTGTCATTTCTATTTGTCAAAGTCAAATGTCCCTAAACGCTAATTTTTCTACACTGGTCTATAGTAAGCTGCATTACAGAATTACAAGAATGCTTTTCCTTATACTGCCTACTGCCAGGTATATGTCACTTTCCATGATAATCTCTCTTAGGTTAAACCGTGATAGTGACAGTGTCAGAACTTATTCTTTCACAACTTAATTCATCTGTTATGGCTACCAGGTTTCCATTAATGGATTTTGTTTATCTCTTGTCATCATGATTTCTTGATTTGACAATGTTGTTGTTGTTGTTGTTGTTGTTGTTCAGATGTTCAAACCACCTGTGAAAAAAAATGATAACACATATAACAACATGGATGTAAGAGATCACACATGATAATAAACATAGGGTACCAATGCAACAAACTGTATTCATACTCTGACAAATCAGGGTTATTTTATAATTATACATTTTATTAAACAAGTTGGCAAAAACATTACGATGCAATAACTTACTGAGCATGCATCATATCAGTTTTCGCTAAACTTGTTTAATAAATTCAAAATGTGAGATTCTTTTTTTATCACAGAACTTAAAACATCAGAAAGCATGCCTTAATTTGATGTCATTGACGTTAAGTTATACCACTTGTAGACTGTGAAAAATATAGAATTGTATTATTACACTCCCAGGCTGTAAGCTGTGTTATTACACACCAGGCTGTAAGTTGTGTTCTTACACACCAGGCCGAAAGTTCTATCAAATTATAATAATGGTGTTACTACGGTCCTTGTTTGCATATGGTGAAATGATCACACAGTAAACTCAGGTACTGGTTTCAGGCTATACCCAACATATTACAATCATTTTTGTTTCTCATCTTTTAAAATGTAAAACTGCAGTACAGAGCAAACATCAACCAAAAATGCAATAACTAATAATGCTAATTAGTAATGCTCTAATTAATAATGCTATAATTTATAATACTCTAATTAATAATGCTATTAAGTATCTTTAAGCAAAAGCTATGAGAATATGACAAATACAGATATATATGTATGTGATGCAAAAGCCTATAATGCTCAAGCCAAAAGAGGCAATTAACAGATAACATGATTGGTTAAACCATTCCAATATTTGTTAAGGTCCAGTCTATAGCCAAATTGTGTTGACTTACTTGAATTAATATATTTGGTGTACAGATACGTCAACATAATACACTTACGGATAGACAGTAAATGTTCTAAAATTAATTGCATTTATTTCGATTGTAGTTTTAGCATTTCAAAAAAATCAATTGTTTATTGGTTAATACAAAGTGATAGTATGAGTATGCAATAAACATCATTTGTCAATTATTCTCCCGAAACCTTGCCTAATGAACATACTGCCCTGTGAAAAGACATATCCATAACATTTTTATTAGCTCTAGTTCCTGCTATATTCCTGAATTTCTATTTTATAGATAGTACTAAATTGCCACAAGTTTTAGAAAATGTATATAATTTGTTAGGTTCAATGTCAGTCCAATTAGTCATAGATGGGACCTTAAAAGATGCCACTAATAATCAATGACACTTTGGGAGCAGTCATTCCCAATTACTCATTCTACTCCGCCATCTTTTTTATTTTTACACAAAAACGGTGTATTTTAAAAACAAATACAGAAATAAGATATTTGTCTCAACTTTAGCTTTTAAAGTATCAAACGAATATTTAAGATCATGTGACCATTCACATGACATATACAGATGATTTATTCCTGGATAATTCCTCCCAGTTGGTTCATAAAGCAAGAAATGCATCTAGTTTAATTTGTTATCTCTTTAATAAGTGTCGTCTTTCAGAAAATGCAAAAGTCATAAATTTAAGCAATTGTTTTTAAAGCTTTTAAAAAGCATTACAGAGTTAATAATTAAATAAAAGGGATGCAATGCATTACCCATGCTCTATTTACGCTGCGCAAAGTTTAATATTTCAGCGATACACACTCAGGTCACATGATGCCTCAAGTCCCAGCTGACATATCATATTTAATTGACATCTCTAATAAATGGGCAGTTAATTGCTGATAAAATATCAGACAATGTTACATAGATATCCATTTCTGTCTACCATTTCACACCAATACCAGTGTTGTCCTATATTTGAATGGTGTTTTACGTCATTTTTAGCACATGTTAGGCCAGATATGACGGTCGATTTGTTGTGGTAGAGGCAGACCACTCCATTTTTCCTGGGTAGAACCAGTACTGTATACCTCCCGCCATCCGTAAGAATCAACACTACCTCACTTGACAAGTCGAGCTCCCAGTGGGATTCGAACCCGTAGCAATGTATTTTATGTCCAGATTATAATTTTATTTTGGTTCACTCTGGTATAATCTGAACAGGCAGATATTGATTGTATAATACTGTCAGGAATACCAGATTATATTATAGATGTTAACATATTTAAAGGCAGTATTAGCCAGATCCAGTGGGAGGTAATTGTAACAGCCACACTCACATCTTCCTTCAGAGGTAATGAGACAACTTGGTGGTGGTGAAGGAAACTGGAGTAAGCTCCCCTGTCATGGCTGGTGCTGCCATCTGGTTGTGGTGACATATGGTTCAAGGAAGATAATCGTATGGGAACCACTGGACTAGCAGGATTAGAGATGTTCATGGGAAAATATGGTCTGCCATATGGTGTGTCGTAAACTAAAAACATTTTATTATAATTAGTATAAAGATTTACTGGTATCTGTTTCGAGTGCTTTACAAAGAGTACCATTCCAATATTTCATTCTAAACTGTCTACATTACAGTTAGTTACATAAGCAGTTTCATAAGCATTCCCTGCTTACACACATAGTTATGAATGACAAATGAAATGGTATTTTACATCATATAAGGTTATACTGGGGCAGCAACCTCAGAGAGAGATGAGATGGAGGTTGAAGTATCATCAGACATGCCTCTGCCAGGAAGCGAACCCATGGAGATCTGTTACTCTAAAGCCAAGGGCTTATCCAGTGAGCTACCAAGGCCACTACACATAAAGAGATAGTAAGAATGTTTCATGGGTATCCGGTAAAGATCAGGAATTCCAACATGAGGTATAATTGTTTTTATCATAACATGAGGCTCTGTAGCGGTTTTGATTAAGTTATACTGATTGTTGGAATTCCCTATCTGAACAGGATACTCTAGAGATTATTTTTCTTGCATTTGTGTTGACGTCACCAATTACTAACATTTTGCAAGTTTTTTTACAAAAAGACGTTAGGCAACGGTTGACGTTATGGACGTCATTGTTGATGCACATGACTTTTAACTTCCCCTATGTGAAAGATCAGGCTTTCCATCACCCATGTAAAATGCGGATAACCTTATCCGATATGCAAGGAAAAGACAATGATAAAGCAGTGAAACTGTAGCCTGATATTGTCAAAAATTCTGAAATCTTTTCTTATATATACAATTCCATCACACAATGATTGCATGCAAGCTTCATCAATCAATAGCATCCAACTCACCCAAAACCATGCACAGCGAGAGAGAGAGAGAGAGGAACTCAAATCTTTAAATGTTGCTTGGTAATTAATTTTATAGAGTGCAGGCTATAAGCCAATAAAGAAAAGATGCACAATCTATTTTAATGTTATCTAAGCATGACTGCAATAATTCATCACATAATTGTTTAATATAGATTTCATTCTAGCATGTTAATATATTCACTGACCTCCAGGAGACTGCCTCGTGTTGTTGTTGGCAACCATTTCTTCTGGTGTATCACCCTGGGTGTTGGCCCTTACTTTACCTGAAACAAGAACACAATTCAGTTACAATAAGTTTTTTATAAAGGAACTAGCTCCACAGGAGTCACTTTAATCGGGCTTTGAAAAATGGGCGTTCCATATTTATACTAAACTTAAGCTGGTCAAGGCAGTGATTTGAAGCAAAACAAACATGGCTTCCCACTCTAAATAAACTGAAAATGTTAATGTGGACATAAATGCCCCAGCTGTAAACTATTAGATGAAAAAAGGCCATAATTCGCCTAAGGCAATGGACTGGTACGGTGTGACGATATGTGCAACTAGACGTCGTACAGATACTTTCTACTATGTACCGGCAGAATCTGTTGAAAAGTTCAGCAATAGTAGTCCGGAAAAGGAAATTAAAGTATGATGAACGTATGTATGATCGGCCAACCCTATATGCCTGCGCCTCACTCCCAATATATGGTGGAGGCATAAAAAGTAATAAATTAATATTTAACCCAAATAATAATATCAAAAACCCACATTTGTTGCACACCTTTAAATTTGGTTAAAACAGTGCGTCTATTTACAGAACCCGTTTCCAAGGTTACAGAATAAAAGTAGGAATTTTCAATGTATGATTTCTAACAAAACAAGAAACACTACATCCCAACCTGAGGTGACCTGGCGTATTTTTACCTTGATCAACCAACTGCCTTTTTCTCTGTGACTTTGGGTACGGCCGGTGTACATCTATAGAACCATAATTACTGTCCGTACTGTAACCAGGGCTCACGGGACGGGCTTGACGACGCTGTCGCCGTTCCTTTTCTGAAAAAATAATTAAAATATAGTAAAAACAGCCCGTTATATGATTTCTACCTCTACATTTTAAATAAATAAAAGTAACATAAAAGGGTTACAACAATAACTGGGTCATCATGGGGGTGGTTAACTCTTTTAGTTATATCACAACACTGTATATTTGTATCGGTGAGCTCAATGCTTAACTTTACTTATGTACTAAAGTGTGGAAGAGGTACAAAAGTGTGACGTAAGTACAAGGCCCTAGCTCCGCCTAATGTCAATGAACCGTACAGTGTAACTAGACGTCATACTGATTGTCTACTAAGCATTGCTAAAATCTGTTGAGAAGTTAAAGGGAGTGTGATGTACAAAGTTTGATGTCTGTACATACAGAAGGACAAGGGCACACTTTATCCCCCTGTCCCAACTGAATATATGGAGACGTAACGCACAGCTTTCATACGGCTTATATAATGTTAAGCACTTACGATACTCACTCGCTTTATTATTTGGATCACAGACAGTTGAGCCGACGACAGTAAGTCCCGACATCTCTGCCGCACGAGCTACGGCGCTTGCAAAGTCCTCCTCCGTGAGGAATGTTCCTTCTGCGGAGCTGCACGTGCTCGAACGCACACTGCTGCAGTCGGTGTTCTGATCTGTGGGTATGTTCCACCCTGCAATGATCATGCATTGTTGTTGAGAGGGACAAGATATGAAAAATATTTCTACTCTTCATAATGAATATTATAGCATCATTTCAGGACAAGGAAGTGCCGAGTTAAATGACTGGCATAAATTTGTGTTGCACGGAGCCTGTCTCTATAAATTTAAATAAACTTCAAAATCTCTCCAATAGGTCAAAAGTTATGGACTGGACATGAAAATACCTAGTGGTTGAACTTTGACCCAGTTTGACCATGATGAAAGGAATGTGTGATTTGTTCACGACACATTTTCTTGTTAACACCAGTTTACTGTAAATTTTCCTCAAAATCACAAATCCCTCACATGGTTCAAAAACTATGGACTGGACACGAAATTAGAGAACATATAAATGACCGAAGCACACTTCTATAGTCCCCTAGGTTTCTTGAATATAACCTTTGCATTTGTTTGACAGTTGATGTAAAATGGCCTCTTTTATAAACAGTATTTATATAAAAAATATCTGCTCCGTCAGTAACATATATTTCAAAAGGTCGTAATGTATTCACATAAAAGAAGGTATATAAATATAACCTATACTTTATATGTAATAATAGAATCACAGCGGTATTTAGGATTTTATATCAGGATATGCCTTTTAGATACATACGTTCTGTGTTATCTGCGGTCTGCTCGAGATCGGATTCCGCAGCATAGTCTGCGCCGTCAGACACCGGGGAATCACAGTTACGTGCGGGGTAACTACCGTGAACACTGGAAGACATGTTGGGCCTGGAATACAACAATGGCACTGACGGGTAAAAACATCATACCTTTCATGAGGAAGGGACAAACTGTTTTAAGCTTCAAACAATATACATGATTTTCTTGAAACAGCTCATTTTTTTGCTAATGTGTTGCACTAAATATATCTGTAACTGGCCACACTTTTTTAAGATATAGGTAAAACATTAAAACTTAAAAACAATTTTCATGAATTATTTAACCTTAAAATTGTAATTACATAATACTAAAATTGAAAACAAAGAATTCTGGATGCTCCCTATTACAATGGAGTCCTCAATGTTCAACACATCAAAGCCGATTTGGTTGAAGAATATATATTGTAAATTGTCATTTTTAAGAGTAAAAAATACTTTCATATACATCGTAAAAATAGCCTTCAATCAAACACATAATGTTTATCAAAAACCAAAGATTTTCAGCTTAAATGAACTAATATATTCTGATCAATTTGTTAAACTGAACTTACCTAACATGATAAAAGGAGTTATTCATACATTCATTAGCAGCTATACTGGGGAGGGAAGACTGGCAGGCGCGGTCTATACACATCCCCTCCTCCTCCATTCCCATCCCGCTGTCGTGCCCACAGTTATTGCACGGCGGGGCCGGGTCAGGCCCCCACTCCTTATCTTGTAAGAATCTATAGTCTTTCTCACTTTTCGGAGTTATTTTATACGACTGTAAGCACGGCATAACAGTATTGCTCTGAGCTTCATTGTCACTATGAGAGCTGTGAGAAGCCCGATTAATGTTTGATTTATAGTCCCCAGACAGCGGGGTAGCACAGTTGGAGTGGGTGGCCCTATGGGGCTGTGAGTACTGACAGTGTGAACTACCAATAGGGGTCCCCCGCTGGGGTTGCGAGTAATTGCCCTGCACCATATTGTTCTGTGGAGGGTAGTTATTAGGTACACTTCTATTATTAACATGTTGTAGAGTCTGTGCACGCGGCGAATGAGTGCGTTTTATAAAAGCCTCATGGCAGTACGACGTGGGGTCGTAATATTTCTCCGAGTGACATCTGGGGCACTCATTGTCCGAATAGACGGGTTGCATATTCCACCCGGGTATGGGCGTCTGGGTGTGCGGATTCGGGCAGGAACAGGCGGACAGCTGCGAGAATGACACTGGTGATATGGGACTGTGCGTAGTCTCGCGATCGCGACTGTCTCCCCTGATTTCACTATACATGCCCGGTTCCCCGCACTCGCTTGGTGGGGGATGTTCTGGTGGAGGGGGCAGCATCTCCGACCAATTAACTAATGCTGGCTTTGTAGTGGACATCTCTTTCTTCATATTGCTACCTTTCTTTTTCTGCTTTATCAGTAATCCATTCTCATCTGGAAAAAAAGAAATTGACGAATTATAGTAACATGCATTAAAATTTAATTATCGAGATCTTAGTAAGCATCTTGCATGCCTTCCTAATTTTGTGGTGACACATTTTTGTTAATTTTTTAGATCACAACAAAATTGCCAAAAAAATAGCTGATGGTAAATATCTCATTGTAAAGGTTTTAATTACGCACATTATGAAATTTAAAATAATCCCCCATGAAACATTAAACAGTACGGTAAGTTAAAGATTTTTAAAATTTAAGTTATGGATTTAGACAAACGGTATATTATAGTCCTCTAGAAAGCAATTACTTGTTAATGGAAGTAAGTTCCGATTTAAAAACCAAAACTGGATTATTCATGAAAAAAAGAGAGAAATAAAAATTGTACAAATATTATTAGAAAGATGGGAGATGAACGGATTTGAACTGAATGGCATTGAATGATTGAATGAAATTGAAACCATAACTTTTACTAACCCCCATATCTGAGGGAAAAAAATACTGAATTTAGGACCATCTAAATTAATGTGTTATAGTAACTCAAAGAATAATCCAGTAAAAAAATAAGAAATAATTTGCAATGCAAATCTACACACCATTGCAAACACATGCAAAATAATAGGGGTTGGTGGTCTTTAAAATGTCAGTTTGCCACCTTTGAACTTAAAATGACCTTCACCTGTTGTATGGCTGCCACTGTCACTGGTGGGACTCTGCATGTTATCGCTATGGTTATGGTCGGTAGTGGACCGGCTGTTGTCCGGGTTCGAGTCGGTGCTGGGTGTGGGTTTCTGGCAGCTGTCCCCGGACCCCTCACTGTGCTGAATGTACCCCTGGTTTATTGGACGGAACATGTGCTCGAGACCCTGCTGCTGTTGGTATTAAAGCATATCAGATGTCATTTTATATAAAGAAGTTAAGGTGTAATTATTAACCGTAAACAACGCTTTCTTTTTATTCAACAATAGTGCAAGCATAGTCAAACCTGTATTAGAAGATTACAACAGTGAAGAGTAAGGGCTATTCCATTAACCCATAACCCACTACATATATATATAATGGACCGTTCTTTCTTTGAATTAAGACCATTCCATTTAAGTGACAAAGTGAGTAACTTGCAGGCTAATCGGTTTACAATGGAAAGGCTATTATAGTCGTTCTTAGCGAAAACATACATGGGACCCCAGGAAGGCACTTTAGAAATTGAAGAACCACCAATAGATGCAAAATTGGGTTTAAAGAACCAAATTTCAGAAAATAGGGTTCACCCTAAGGTGTTTATTAAACTGCCTTCCTGGGGTCCAGGTCATGTTTTAATGGGATAGCCATAATATTGGTCTCTCAATACAGGTTCATTTTAATTTAAAACGATGCAATTAGAAACTGAAATGGTGATCGTTTAAAGCAGGTGGTCTCTCATTAGATGGGGTCTCCTAACCAGGTTTGACTAGTTACTCAAATTGGATCTACTAATCATTTTTTTAAATTTTAGAAACTAGTTTCATCAATAGCAATTGGCATAAAAGTATAATATTTGCAATTTAAATTACAAATAACCCATGGCTCATACCCTCTGTTTCATCAAATGCTGTTGCTGTATCAATGCCGTGGTAGCGTACGGTGCCACCGGATCTACCTTCTGGTAGAAGGTTTTCATTTCCGGAAAGCTTCCATTGCCGGCCATCTTGTATATGTTCTCATCGTGAATGTCCTGTTGTTTTTTGCCGTGTGGAGGCAGAAGGATGTGCAGCTCTGGGTGCAGGTCTAAATCTGTAACAGGTTAATGCAAGTTAGAGAGAGGGTAATATCCAAACAAGAAAGGGTGGGGGGAAATCAAAATATGTCTTTAGTGATGCATTTGGAACAGTTTTGAACAGAGTTTGTTTTGACTAATCTCAGTTTATGAATCCGTACTGTAAACCATTTACAGACAATAAAATCACTTCAGAGAAGGCCATTTTATGGCAATAAACATGAGGAAAAATAATCATAAAAATCTATGTTAAAACATGCAACTGAATTCTGAGTGAATAGAAACTTCAAGTGAATTTGTAAATTTTCATGTGAATGATTTTTCAACCTGAATTTCATGTGAATTATTTCATAAAACATGTACGTCTTATCATTATACAATATTGCCACCATTCATTTCGAATGGGGGAAATATCTGACAAATCATAGAATGAGCTACACTGAACTCCATGACAAAGACAGTATAAATGTCGTACCATTGGAACAGTTGATGTTTTGGGGTTTGAGGCCGTACTGTGGTGGGTACATCATGTTTCTGTTGCACTCATCACTCTTGTGAAGGGGTACTGCAACCAGAACAAGATGTAGAAATTAAAGATCAATGAAAATGGGATTTTGATGGATACATAATGGTTGTGTTTTACATGAAAAATGGGGTTCAAGTAGTGGATAACAAGGTTTTTGAGTGCAGAATGTCAATTTTAAAACAGACTATAACCCATGTTTTCGGGGGTATTCCATTAGGAAGGCAATTTTGAAATTGAACATCCACACATAGATGCAAAATTTAGTATAAAGAACTAAATTTGAGAAAATAGCCTTCCTGGAGTTCCAGGTATGTTTTAATGGAATAGCCCTCATAATACACAATACATTTTCAAAGCACCAAACCTTTTTTTTTTATTTCAGGCCAAAACGTTAAGACAATATAAGATATTACAGATATTTCTGTTGATAAATAAAAAAAAGCAAGACATGACCACTGCTGCTAAGCTACTTTAGACAAAAAGCTTAAGGGAGCAGAAGGACGTGGGATAGAACTATTTCATACTATCAGATAGACATCAAATTCATAGATCAAACATAGGAACAGCCTATAGCCAGCTCATTCTTGTCCTCATCTGACAGCTTCAGATGTTTGATTATAAATAGCGGGCATGATGGCATAATTATAGCTGACATGATGGCATACATTATAGTTTGCATGATGGCATAATTATAACTGGCATGATGGCATATATTATAGTTGGCATGATGGCATAATTATAGCTGGCATGATGGCATAATTATAGCTGGCACGATGGCATAATTATAGCTGGCATAATGGCATAATTATAGCTGGCATGATGGCATACATTATAGTTGGCATGCTGGCAAAATTATAGCTGGCATGATGGCATAATTATAGCTGGCATGATGGCATACATTATAGTTGGCCTGATGGCATAATTATAGATGGCATAATGGCATAATTATAGCTGGCATGATGGCATACATTATAGTTGGCATGCTGGCATAATTATAGCTGGCATGATGGCATACATTATAGTTGGCCTGATGGCATAATTATAGCTGGCATGATGGCATACATTATAGATGGCATGATGGCATAATTATAGCTGACATGATGGCATACTTATAGCTGGCATGATGGCATAATTACAGCTGGCATGATGGCATACATTATAGTTGGCATGATGGCATTCATTATAGTTGGCATGATGGCATACATTATAGTTGACATGATGGCATACATTATAGTTGGCATGATGGCATTCATTATAGTTGGCATGATGGCATTCATTATAGTTGGCATGATGGCATACATTATAGTTGGCATGATGGCATACATTATAGCTGGCATGATGGCATAATTATAGCTGGCATGATGGCATACATTATAGTTGGCATGATGGCATTCATTATAGTTGGCATGATGGCATACATTATAGCTGGCATGATGCCATTCATTATAGCTGGCATGATGGCATACATTATAACTGGCATGATGGCATAATTATAACTGGCATGATAGCATACATTATAGCTGGCATGATAGCATACATTATAGTTGGCATGATGGCATACATTATAGCTGGTATGATGGCATACCTTCCGAGTAATATCGCTGGTCCTTCATCTTCTTCTTGTTCTTTCTTTTCTTGCACAGCCAGATTACGAAGACACAGAGTATGAGCCAGAACATCACACCCACAGTTCCGATCAACACCCCGATAAACCACGGCTTCTTGAACAGGTCCACCTCCTCAGGTCCTGCAATCAAATCACATTATTTCCCCGATTCTAAGCATTTTTTTGTATTTAAAAATGTTTTTTCTCTCATAATTCTAAACACATGCTCGTGAATTATCATTTTTTGTTTTGAGACATTTACAAAACTTTATAGATTTTACTTTTTCCATAGATTGTGAAAAATGGTGTTAAGAGGAAAGAAGCAAAAAGGAAATTGGTGGCCTCTTCTGCTGTATAATTTTTGGCATTTCAGAATAGGTGGTCACATTTTTTTAACAGATAATCACTTAGCAAATTTGACTGTGTAATACAACTGACATGACGCCAGTACTTAGATATCTCCGCCCTATTGTTGATGTCAGAGTACATTAACAATAGGTTAATAACATAGTTGCACGTGCTTATACAGCGACACGTGCTGTTGTTTGTCGGAGGTATCGTTTTGGTTTGATTGGTTGAAATGGATAAATGATTGACAACTGGCTACGTTAATTACATGTGCAAATAGAAATCATTCTATTACTTTGAAAATGTGTACTTTAAGCAGAATTCTTTGAAAACTTAAATTATTTTATTTCTCTTTCAATATTGAAGAACGTAGGATTGTTTACCTTCATTTGTGAGTGGTTTTAGGGTGGTAACATGATTAATATCTTTTGCCAAGTAAACCCCATGCTCTCCTGAAAAAGAAATATTGTTTTGTTCATAATTTCGTTGTTAAATAAAAAAAAGCGTTTTTGTTTTTTGTGAGTTTTCATAATAACATTTAATTGCATGGACTCGCTTGATCCCATTAATTCTACTTGATGGCACATGCAGCAGAACCTTAAACTTGGTAATTTATGAGTGATGGAAATTTAAGTACTGTATCATTTTCCCAAATCAATCATTCTGACACTAAAATTCCCCACCTATAACACCCAGGCCATACAGAGGCAGAGATTACAAACTTTGTTGATGCACGTGGAAACGTGTAGAGGAGTACACCCTCGCAACATTTTGTTGGCATGTGATGCACGTGGACACGTGTAGAGGAGCACACCCCCACAACACTTTATTGGCATGTGATACAGGTGGACACGTGTAGAGGAACACACCCTCACAACACTTTGTTGGCATGTGATGCACGTGGCCACTTGTAGGAGCACACCCTCATTTGAGTAGCTATACAATACCAGAGACAGTACATGTATATCATTACATTTAGTTTGTAACTGTGGTATATAGAGGATCTGACACGAGTACTCATTCATTATTGAATTCATTAAACAAGTTGGCAAAAATGATTTAATGCCGAGCATTATATCATTCTTGCTAACAAGTTTAATAAATTCAATAATGAATGAGAATGAATGTTAGATTTTATTTATTTCATAACTCACATATCGACTTTTATTGCATTTTGCCTGTTGCTTAAACACGTGAAACTGACATAAACCGTGGGATCTTAGTCATTATCAATTTTTATTGACAGCGCATACTAGGTGTATTTACATACTTATATAACTAGTGGTATATCGAAAATATAGAATGGTGTTATTCCACTCCCACACTCCCATTCTCACATGTCTGTAGATACACAAATGATAAATATCATAACCTTTCCCACAGCTGATATGAATTTGTAAAATGTATCCATATATAACTTAATCACATTCAAACAATCTTGTAAGCAAAGGACCCATAGATCAGCTTTATGATATTGCAACTAAATATTTTATTATATTTAAAAACTAAAATCTTAGGCGCCAAACAAAAGTGTTTTTTTCCGAATAAACAAAGTCTCAATTGTTAAATTTAGACTGACACCAAGTTCAGTTTAGTAGTTTGACTATGATGGAGGACCATTTCCTTGTCACATGGAGAACCTGTGAAGCACTTGACTTCTGTAGTGTTGATGCAGTATGAGATAAGTTTACTCTTGTTTCACAAGATATTTTTGGATTTTTGACAGAAGTGTTTTTTTATTTTTACTATTGTTGTTGCAAGTTCAATTTTAGACCAATCAAGTAAAGGAGACATATTGTACAATATGATATATAATTTGCACTAAAGTACACACTTATGTTTGTGTTTGTTTTGGCCATGCACGGGAAGTTTTTTCAATTGTGCTATCTGAGAGAGTACCGAGTTCCACTGTTCTATCTTAGAGAGTACAAAGTTCCACTGTACTTTTAGAGAGAGTATAGAGCTCCTCTGTGCAGCCTAAGACAGTACAGAGTTCCACTGTGCTATCTGAGACAGTACATAGCTCCACTGTGCTATCTGAGACAGTACAGAGCTCCACTGTGCTATCTGAGACAGTACAGAGTTCCACTGTGCTATCTGAGACAGTACAGCATTCCACTGTGCTATCTGAGACAGTACAGAGTTCCACTATGCTATCTGAGAGAGTACAGAGCTCCACTGTGCTATCTGAGACAGTACAGAGCTCCACTGTGCTATCTGAGACAGTACAGAGCTCCACTGTGCTATCTGAGAGAGTACAGAGTTCCAATGTGCAGCCTGAGACAGTACTGAGTTCCACTGTGCTATCTGAGACAGTACAGAGCTCCACTGTGCTATCTGAGAGAGTACAGCATTGCACTGTGCTATCTGAGTACAGAGATATACTGTGCTGAGAGAGTACAGAGTTCAATTTCCACCATAACCAAGTAGGACTAGAACAGATCGACTGTTGTATTACATGACATTAAACCACAGTAAATTTTATGACAGCGAGATAGCATGTATTGTAACGGCTTGCTTAATTAGAATACGGCATCAAATGATACTTTAATATATATATATTGTATGTAATTTCATCTCCCTTGCACATGTTGCACAATAGAATGACAGGCAGCATATGCTTAAACTTGATGTTTTTACAACTACTTTTTAATTGAATACGTGTGAGGTTTATCCTGCAATACAATATACTGGTACGTGTCAGGTTTATCCTGCAATACAATATACTGGTACGTGTCAGGTTTATCCTGCAATACAATATACTGGTAAAATATTCCAGCAGTACACTCAATATAAAGTTTACGATGTATCAGCAGGGTAAACAATCCCGACCATCAAATCCCTTCGGACACAAATATTTTATTGCAGATAATACTCAAGTGATAATTCTGTCACTATAGAGTCGACTCTATCACGAGATTAATGTGCGACTTTGAAATATTACATTTATAAAAGATACAAAGAAAACGCATCACCGGCACATCGATAAAAACATTGTATTGAAACCTGACCAAATTCAATAGATTTGACAATTTCGAACTGAAACTTAACACCCTTTCAATCGTATGAAAGACACATATTCTGAGAAACTGTCTGACGCAATAATTCAATGCTCTCTAGAGGCGAACACATCATGTCATAAAACCCAGAACAACTTGTTTTACATCAATCTATTGTCACGGCTGCCTCTAACGTGTTTTTTATGTACAGATCTTGGTCGAACTATGTATTGTTATGACAAATTATTGCAATGTAACACGAGAACTTTCGTTGACAACAATCCATTATGCATATTTATTTATTCAATTGAAATGTAATGCGTTTTCTCTACTAGCTAGCTGCCTCATAGAATAAAAAACAAATCTCTCCTTGAAATGTTAAACAAATAGATTTCTGCTTCATTTATTAAACGTCCATCAATTTCATCGAAACAATTTCCATATTTCAGACGGTTAACGCTCAGTGTGCTAAACTAAATGCATCTTTTTTTGTTTCGAGATAGAAAAAAATATTGCAGCTGCAACAATGACATAAACTGTCATAACTCTGTATGGCAATATGCTGATATGGTCGTAAAATGCAAAATGTTTCTCGACTCCAGCGGACTGATTGTTTTCCGCGAATTTTTAAAACTGCTGCCGACTTGTTGAACAATTGGGCTATATGGAGATTAATACCTTCTGTAGCTCCGCCATTCAGCGCGATATGATTTAATGGAGTTAATGGATGTGTAGTCAGCTGATTAAAATTTACTGTTTGTATTTTTGCTGATAAGGGAGTCTGCCTATTGATACTGAATGGTGAATGGAGCTGAATAGCAGTATAGAATATCCATCGACAGGAACAATGCTCGTTACTGTTTTTTGCAGCAGATCATGACACGATAACGTTCATAATTAATTACAAATTAATCACTGAAGGTAAAACATATAAATTAAGGCTAAGTAAAGTGGTATTGTAGGTTATTGTGGCTAAATAAAATCTTATCTGATACAGCTCACATATTCCTAATCAATGTATAAAAAACACATAATATATTTTACGGCAAAGATTTAAAGTTTATTGTAGATTCACAATGTCCATTTGTTTTGTCTCTTTACACATCGTATGTTTGATATCCACACCATAATATATGCGGATGAGTCTATAAATCGCAAAGTTTTTCTATCTATATACATACTTTTAATTTTACATGAATGTTTCCCAAATTACTTCCAGCATATTATGCATAATGTGTATAGTTTAAGCCTAACAACTATCAGGTATACCTGTAAAGTTTTTCAAAATATGCTCTATATATATGCGTCATGGATAGCACATAAAAAGTGTCTTCATTTCCGTGTGTTTTTTAATTCAATTGTGTATTACCAACTGAAAAATCATTTAAATACAACATTTTTAAATTGTGTTCCATGTAACATTATGTATTTAATAGGCAAGTATGCATAGCATAATAAACACACAGAGACTACATCTGTTATCACACTGTGTTGAGAAATCTGGCAGATTGGCAGTTTTGAGAAATCCTTAAAAAAGTAGGTTTTTTATTTTTATCTTGCGAACTGTCATAAAGTCTCAATAAACACTGAAGATTCAGATGATTTCAGTCTGAATTTTGTCTGGATATGTTCCAATTTAAGTAATTATTCAGAAAAGGCCAAATAACGTCCGTTCAGTCAAGAATCAGACAATGTTCAGTTAAATATCAGACAGTGGTTCAGCCAATATTCAGACACTATATTTTCATCAGGCTAGCTAGC
This sequence comes from Cyrtodaria siliqua, assembly GCA_037043455.1. Lineage (NCBI taxonomy): Eukaryota > Metazoa > Mollusca > Bivalvia > Adapedonta > Hiatellidae > Cyrtodaria > Cyrtodaria siliqua. The sequence continues at coordinate 68,163 of JAWPHD010001997.1, read as the reverse complement.
TAGCTGCCTCCTGGAACGTAAAAATGAAAATTTTCATACTCATCGCAGTAAAAATAATCTCTCTCTGAAATGTTAAACAATAGATTTCTGCTTCATTTATTAAACGTCCATCAATTTCATCGAAACAATTTCCATATTTCAGACGGTTAACGCTCAGTGTGCTAAACTAAATGCATCTTTGTTTTGTTTCAGGATACAAAAAAATATTGCAGATTCAACAATGACATAAACTGTCTAATATTACTGTGTATGGCAATATGCTGATAATGGCCGTAAAATGCAAAATGTTTCTCGACTCCAGCAGACTGATTGTTTTCCAAGAATTTTAAAACTGCTGCCGACTTGTTGAACAATTGGGCTATACGGAGATTAATACCTTCTGTAGCTCCGCCATTCAGCGCGATATGATTTAATGGAGTTAATGGATGTGTAGTCAGCTGATTAAAATTTACTGTTTGTATTTTTGCTGATAAGGGAGTCTGCCTATTGATACTGAATGGTGAATGGAGCTGAATAGCAGTATAGAATATCCATCGACAGGAACAATGCTCGCTACTGTTTTTTGCAGCAGATCATGACACGATAACGTTCATAATTAATTACAGATTAATCACTGAAGGTAAAACATATAAATAAAGGCTAAGTAAAGTGGTATTGTAGGTTACTGTGGCTAAATAAAACCTTTTATCACATAACTTACGGTGTGGGAGTGGAATAACACAATTCTATATTTTCGATATACCACTAGTTATATAAGTATGCAAATGAGACTAGTATGCATTGTCAAAAAAAATCGATAATGACTATATGATCCAATTCCCACGGTTTATGTCGGTTTCGCGTGTTAAAGTAGAGGCAAAATGCAATAAAAGTTGATATGTGAGTTATGTGATAAATAGAATCTTACATTCGTTCTCATTTATTACTGAATTTATTAAACTCGTTAGCAAAAATAATATAATGCTTGGCGAGAGCCTCGCATTATATCATTGTGCCAACTTGTTTAATAAATTCAATAATGAATGAGTACTCATGCAAGATCCTCTATATCTGATACAGCTCACATATTCCTAATCAATGTATGAAAAACACATAATATATTTTACGGCAAAACTTTAAAGTTTATTTGTAGATTCACAATGTCCATTCGTTTTTTTCTCTTTACACATCATATTTTTGATATCCACACCATAATGAGTCTATAAATCGCAAAGTTTTTCTATCTATATACATACTTTTAATATTACATGAATGTTTCCCAAATTACTTCCAGCATATTATGCATAATGTGTATAGTTTAAGCCTAACAACTATCAGGTATACCTGTAAAGTTTTTCAAAATATGCTCTATATATATGCGTCATGACTAGCACATAAAAAGTGTCTTCATTTCCGTGTGTTTTTTTAATTCAATTATGTATTACCAACTGAAAAATCAATTAAATACAACATTTTTAAATTGTGTTCCAGGTAACATTACGTATTTAATAGGCAAGTATGCATAACATAATAAACACACAGAGACTACATCTGTTATCACACTGTGTTGAATCTGGCAGATTGGCAGTTAAAAAAGTAGGTTTTTATTTTTATCTTGCGAACTGTCATAACTAAAAGTGGGAAAGACAGAAAAAACAATAGTAGAGAATAACTGATTCTCATTTTTACATATTTAGCTATTACCTTGGTCTCTCTTACGTCATAAAAAGTGGCGAGGTTGATAAAACTGGCATGGTTAAATTCGGAGCTTTTTTCGAGAAAATTGGGAATACAATCAATGGAAACACTTTCTAAAACAAAAACATAAAGGTTTTGCAATTGGGAAGAACAAATTCAGCCCCACTTAAATAGATTAAAAAAGCCCTGAAATTGTTGCTTTGTGTGTGGAAAACTGATCTCAATCACGAAAGTACTCCTAGGCATGGCATATGTCATGTTATTGATATGACATGGATCCATGACATATGCCATGTTAATTACATGACATATTTACAAACACATTCTCACACTTTGCTTTTAGCAATCATTCAGTCATATTATAACGGTGTCTACTTCGGGAGGTCAATGCTCAGTTGTACAGTGCTGCCTCACTGGATACCAAGAAATGACACATGAAATGACATCCCACTCAGTCACATTATACTAACACCTGGCCGACCAGTTCTAGCACTACCCTTTATATGCTGAACGTTAACCAAGGGAGCTACTAGTACCATTTTTATGAAGTCTTCGGCATGCTCCCCCCCCCCCCCCCCCACACACACACACGTGTGATCGGGGATCAAACCAATAACCTCCTGCATGTGAGGCATGCTCCCCCCACACACACACCAGTGTGATCGGGGATCAAACCAATAACCTCCTGCATGTGAGGCATGCCCCCTCACCCCCCAACACCCACCCTCACACATCAAAATTGAAAAAACGTATTTGCGTGCGTGTTTTTTGGTTGTTGGTTTTAAAAATTGCACCCCACCTCCCTCCTTAATCTAAAATTCTGTATCCATCCCTGCCTCTAATATACAAGAGCTACACTACCATTATTTGAAACGGCATTGAAGCAATCAGCACTTTATTGGATTTCGACCTCATTGTACGAGATGCATAATCTTGCCACTTATTACATTTTCACAACATAAAAAATACATCACAAAAATGGTCTTTAAAACTCCTACTTAGGCAGTTTTTCTCATGAATGAGTTATTCTCATGAAACTGACAAGCATCACCAGAGGTTATGTTATAGCCAACGTCATTTAAATCAATGAAACTGCTTTTGTGCTTTGTAAACATTTTCCATTATTTTGATGAATTAAATTTCCAACAGTATGGTTAATAAAAAAAATTAAGCGCAGAAGTCAGGAAGACAAATTGCTTTGCAAATGGATTTTCTGTTTTTCATTGAAATGAGGCGCCACCCAGTCTTTAACATGTGTTTTTTTTAATACACCTTTGTTCTAGTAAAGCATAGCTAATGTTTGGTTATTTTGTTTTATTTGTTTTATATATTTCCATTTGTATAAAGTCAATTCAAATTCACACTGCACTGGAGCTTGGAATAGATAGTTAGTGTGATGTTTCAATGTTATACATTTTCTATCAATTCTGTTTGTCACATTCAATGATTAATATACTTGAAGGAGATGAAAATCAATTTTTAGTTTATAATGCTTATACTGCTACCACAGAATTATTCTTTGGAAAGTTGTAATATTACATTTAAAATAGAGAGAACCATTACATTTTTGACTGCCTAATTAGCCCTAACTATTATATTTCCCATTAAATTATCCTTTAATTGCTTACAATTTGTATTTGTCCATGAATTCAGCCTACAATATTTTCATTTTCATATAAATTCTATACCTTATTACTGTATAGTAATTTTATCATTTCCACACACACTTACCAACAATGTAGGTCTCGCTCCATGCGCCCAGTCCCTTGTGTGTCTCTGCAGCAACCTGTATAAGGTATTCCTTATCCAATCTCAATCTCTTGATCACAGCCTTGTACGTACGTCCGTTAGTGGCCACACTACAGTTGTCTTTTCCGTCTTGGCTCTGACAGCGAACCTTTAAAAAAAAGACCCACTGTAGTCCAATATTAATGAAGTCCCCAATCGCCAGTAAGACGTCACCAAAGGGAGGGATAAATAAGTCTTCCAGTCTTGTCAGGTCACCAAAAGTGAGGGATAAATAAAAGCCTTCCAGTATTGTCAGGCATCAAAGTGAGGGATAAATAAAAGCCTTCCAGTATTGTCAGTCAGGTCATCAAAGGGAGGGATAAGTAACAGCCTTCCAGTGGTGTCAGGTCACCAAAGGGAGGGATAAGTAACAATCTTCCAGTGGTGTCAGGTCACCAAAAGTGAGGGATAAATAAAAGCCTTCCAGTCTTGTCATGTCATCAAAGGGAGGGATAAGTAACAGCCTTCCAATCTTGTCAGGTCACCAAAGGCAGGAATAAGAAACAGCCTTCCAATCTTGTCAGGTCACCAAAGGGAGGGATAAATAACAGCCTTCCAGTAGTGGCAGGTCACCAAAGGGAGGATAAATAACAGCCTTCCACCCTTGCCAGTCACCAAAGGGAGGAATAAATAACAGCCTTCCAGTCTGTGTTAGTAGGCAACCAAAATGTGTGTTTTAGGGAAGGGCAGGGCAGGGGTGGGGGTAAGGTTAGAAACAAAGGCCTTTTTAGACAACTGATCTCTTAAGACAAGCTCATATGCTCTGAATAAGTATCTGATTTTGTGACATAACGAAGTCAAATCGCATTTAAAGCATTATTGTTAAAATGAAACCTCCCTTTGCGATTTTAAACTATCGACAACTGACTTAATCGATCAATAAGTACTCCTTATTAATAAACCAACCGGTTTGTAAATATTCGTAAATGTACCTGGTATCCGGTGACAATAAATGTTCCGTGTTGCATATTGGGCGGTGACCAGAGTATGGAGACACTTGATGCCGAGTCTTTATGCACAGCTACGTTCTCTGGAGCTCCCGGATTGACTGAAATAACAGCATTAAAACTTATTGTACAAACAGCAACAACCTTTGTGCATTATTATTTCGATTTCGATTTCTATTTTAGTTTTAATTTACTAACCATTTTGGTTCATATTTATCTATTTTTGTTTTAATTCAAACTTGGGCCAGCTTGGCCCAGTGGATGGCGCGGTACTTTGTATTGGGAGATCATGGATTTAAGACTCCCTGATGCCACTGGGCTTCTTTGGTATGTCCATGGGCAATATGGACACGTTATTGCTTATTACCCTCATCCACAGGAGAATGTAAACAGGTTGATCTCATGTATTGGTGTCTAATACTCCAAGCATGTTAAAGAAGCGAAGGAATCTATACTGACCAAAAACAAGAGGTCAATGACCTTGAAGCTCTACTGATTGATTTTGATTTCAGGAAGTAGTCGCTACAGACTTGTTTTTTGAAAAATTATTTTTAGCCGTGGCGGCCATCTTGAATTTCCGGCCGACCTGAAATTTTGCTAGGATCAATAAGACATCAAGAGCAACATTCCTGTGGAGTTTCATGAAAATCTATCAAGTAGTTTCAGAGGAGTAGTCGCTACAAGTTTTCATTATATAACTCTATGTAAACAAAGATGGCCACTGGCAGCCACGTTTAACGTCGAATCAAAATAATGTTTGACTCTGATAACCATCATGTCATGCCGATCATTTTACAAAAAGTACCATATCAATATCACTTATAGTTTTCAAGACGTAGTCGCTACAAACTTCTTTTTTAAAAATCTATTTTAGAATCTATTTGTGGCGGCCATCTTGAATTTCTGGCCGATCTGAAATTTTGCTAGGATCAATTAGACATTAAGAGCAACATTCCTGAAAGTTTCATGAAAATCCGCCAAGTAGTTTCAGAGGAGTAGTCGCTACAAGTTTTTACTATATAACTCTATGTAAACAAAGATGGCCGCTGGCAGCAATGTTTAACGTTGAATCAAAACAATTTTTGACAAGGACCAACATCATGTCACGCTAATCATTTTAGAAAAAGTCCCATATCAATATCACTTATAGTTTTCAAGAAGAAGTCGCTACAAACTTGTATTTTGAAAATGTATTTTTAGCCGTGGCGGCCATCTTGAATTTCCGGCCGACCTGAAATTTTGCTAGGATCAATTAGACATCAAAAGCAACATTTCTGTGAAGTTTCATGAAAATCTGTCAAGTAGTTTCAGAGGAGTAGACGCTACAAGTTTTCATTATATAACTCTATGTAAACAAAGATGGCCGCTGGCAGCCATGTTTAACGTCGAATCAAAACGATTTTCGACAAGGACCAACATTATGTCACGCTGATTATTTTAGAAAAAGTCCCATATCAATATCATTTATAGTTTTCAAGAAGTAGTCGCTACAAACTTGTTTTTTAAAAACCTATTTTTAGATTTGGCAGCCATCTTGGATTTCACATCAACATGAATTTTTGCTAGGATCAACTAGACTTCATGGGCAACATTTCTGTAAAGTTTCATGAAAATCCATTCTGTAGTTTCAGAGGAGTAGTCGCTACAAAAAAAAGTTTACAGACAGACGGACGCCGCACCACGGCATAAGCTCTGCTGATCTCTGATCAGTCGAGCTAATAAAAAGTACCCCTTTTCCTTTCCCTTATATAGACAGCAAAACAGGAAATAATAAATGATATATGTTATTATTATAGAATAATTAAATCGACCACCACCAATAGTCCAAACAAAAGATTATTTTGAAAAGTTCTGTACACAAGGCAGTTATACGCCTTTTTCTTAAACCATGCATTTTTGGTAAAAACACATAAATCTACAAACATTACCTCAATTACCTGCTTCGAAAAAAATCATTAAAAAACCCAACACCAACTGTGTAGGTAGCAGCTTTTGATTATCAAAAATCATCAAATTACCTCCCTTTAAGGTTTCCATAGCATCCATAAAAGAGTATTGCTTGGCAAAATTTGAAACTGTTTAAAGGAATATTTAGTAGTCAGTGAAGTATGCTTAAAAACATCAAACAGTGTTTAATTAAAGTGCTGTTCAACAACTGGCTTATGGGAATATCAGCAAACAAGGGGGTAATATTTTTTGTGAGTATATTTGATAGACTAGGACACAGTTCCTGGATTCCAACGTATCCTTCCCCTCACTCTGGGGCGGCTCTTAATACCCCAAGATAACGTATTCACGAGCCGTTTGGTTTAAACGTATTGTATTTCAAACATATACAATAAACAGTATTTGTACAGATCAGAATGAGGCGTTAAACATCAATTCATTTCAATTTACCTATTCAAGTTGGTTTCGAATAAATCATGAGCAACTGCTGTTACTGAATCAATCTATTAACGGAACATCACAGATACCGGTAATACAAATTAGTTCTGACAGAATAAATATCGTGAAATCATATACAGCTAACATGCTGCCAATTATGGATTTTTCATTATTTATTAAGAATCTTAAAGTTCATGATTGGATTTCCTAATTGTGTCTTTCGGAAACAAGCAAAACCATGAAGATGGTAAAAGATGGCAGGGACTTTTCTGCATTTTTGGAAGTGAGGCCAATGGCCTTTTGAATTGGGAAAAATGTGCGTGAAATCTACAGATTGGAAAAAAGAATAATCCTAATATATTACATAGTAAGGCACTAAAATTTTTTGGAATAGTTTCAAAATCAAGCTCTTATACAAGTCTGCAACAAATACATTTTCAAATAGAGCTACATTATATAAGATTTACAAAAAAAAAGTTTTTTGGCTCTGAACATTTTTTTTTTTTTTGTATTTTGGGAAATATTTTGTGCTTTTTTTGGGAAAATATGAGGATATTTTGGATTGGGCCTAGTAGAAAAGTCCCTTGATGGTAACCCTGTATCAAGACAAAGAAAACAGACTTGATTATCACAGTAATCTGTCCAATTGCATGTTGGGAGGAAGGACACTTATTACTGGATCTAGTATACTTAGTGCAAATCCCTTTTCTGCCATAACTGACATATACGTACATGCTTGCTCAGTCTGGACCTTGACTGGACTACTGCACTGGGACTGGACACCCATACTGTAGGCCAGGACACAGAGCTCGTACCAACTGTAGGCTGTCAGTCCGGTCAGGGTGTACGACGTTAAGGTAGCCGGAACATGGACCGTTGCAGTCTGGCCATACTTAAGGCGCCTAATATCTATTATGTACCGGTATTCAATCTGAATTCCTTCAATTATGTCGTCTGCTTTCAGAACCTGCAAAATGAATGTTTTTTATAAATATCATTTTATTCCATTAAATTCAGGTGTCTATTGTATATTTGTTAGAAATTAAAGGCACCATGCACTGAATTGGTGCAAAAATAAATATGGTACGTACCTTCCAAGTAAGACTGATTGCGGACGAGTTGAGGGACTGGGTGTTTACGAGCTCCACCACGTTGCCACCGAGACGACGCTGTAACTCATTCTCACTTGGTCTCGGTTTTTCGTTTCTTTGTGCTACACAATACAAAATGGAATATTGCAATTGGAAATAAAAACAATTCTTGAAGAAAGAAAAAAAGACATGAGGCCCAAAAGGGCCTGTGGACGCTCTACTGGCTAAAGATAAAGTTTATGTATAAGGGGCCATAACTCTTTCAAATATCATTCAACCGAAACATATCGAAGACATATGCAACTATGCTTGTTACTGAACATCCCTGCCAAGTTTCGTTGAAATCCAGCCAGAGGTTCAGGAGACCTAGTCTGTATAAAGTTAGTGTATTAAAACCTTTAAGGGGTCATAATTCATAAATAAATTCATTCAACCAATAGGTGCAACTAGGCTTGGTACTGACCATTCCCACCAAGATTCGCTGAAATCCGGCAAGGAGTTCAGAAGAGCCTAATCTGGACAAAGTTTGTCTATTAAAACCTTTAAAGGGCCATAACTCTGCCAAAAATCATTCAACCGAAATATGGCAATGACATGCACAACTAGGCTTGGTGCTGATCATCCCTGCAAAGTTTCGTTGAAATCTGGAGAGGGCTTCAGGAGAAATAGTCCAGACAAAGTTTGTGTATTAAAACCTTAAAGGGCCAAAATTCATTCAAAAGGAACACGGCGACGATTTGCACAACTCGACCTGGAACTGATCATCCCTAAAAAGCTTCGTTTAAATCCGTTCAGGGGTTCAGGAGACTAGTCAGGACAAAGTTTGTGTATTAAAACCTTTAAAGGGCCACAATTCTGCCAAAATCATTCAACCGGAACAAGGTGACGATATGTATGTACAACTAGGCTTGGTACCGATCATCCCGGAAAAGTTTCACTAAGAGGCCAAAATATAGCATATTTCAGAAAATCAAGGGCCATAACTCCGGTGTAAATGGTCTAATCTGGCTGGTTTTCAAACTTGTTGGAGCTTTCATTGATATTAACAATCTGGTAAAGTTTGGTAAAGATCGGATGAAAAATGAAGGCCCTATCGTCTTAACGAGGCAAAATATAGCATTTTTCACTAAACTAAATTAAGGGCCACAACTCCATTGTTACTGATCCGATCTGACTGGTTTACGAACTTGCCTGAGCTTTCATTGATATTAACAATCTGGTAAAGTTTGTTAAAGATCGGATGAAGAATGAAGGCCCTATCGTCTTAACGATGCAAACTATATTTTAACTAAATTAAGAGCCATAAATCCGCTGTTATGGTTTGATCTGGCTGGTTTTCGAACTTGTCCGAGCTTTCATTGATATTAACAATATGGTAAAGTTTGGTAACAATCGCATGGAAAATGAAGGCCCTATCGTCTTAAAAAGGCAAAACATAGCATTTTTAAATAAATCAAGGGCCATAACTCCGCTGTTACTGGTCCGATCCTGCTAGTGTTCAAACTTGTCTGAGTTAAAAATCTGGTAAGTTTGGTAAAGATCGGATGAAAAATGAAGGCCCCATCATCTTAACAAGGCAAAATATAGGATTTTTAAATAAATCAAGGGCCGTTACTCCGCTGTTACTGGTCCGATCTGGCTAGTTTTCGAACTTGTTCAAGCTTTCATTGATATTAACAATCTGGTAAAGTTTGGTAAAGATCGGATGAAAAATTAAGGCCCTATTGTCTTAACAATGTAAAAGTTAACGAGACGGCCGACGGAAAACGGATGCTGACAACACACCATCCCATAAGCTCTGCTGGCCGTTAGCCAGTAGGGCCAGTAGAGCTAAAAATCATCAGAAATTAAGATCTACCGACTCCAGTTTTAAATGGCACTAGATCTTTCATAGAAATAGTTTATTTAGTTCATAAAATGAAAAGGTTTCACAGAACCCTGTCAATTATTTGTCGAGTTTTAAACCATATTTTGTTGTTGATTTTTCCTGTCAAATTATCATGTTACCACTTTGATAGTAAAGGGTTAAGTTTTTTCATTTTTTTTAAAAAAGAAAGCTGGTTAAGTTTGAAGTGATTTGAGATGAGAAAAATATTGAATACATGTATGTAGTAAATTTGATCACCTCCCCTTTTTAGCAGTATCATTAATTTTACCACTCTCAAACACAAGAAAACTCACCTAGGGTTCTGACTGGTTCAGACACGAGACTGGGGTAGCCAACCCCCATGGCGTTGACTGCCCGAACCAGGAACATGTATGTAGTGTTGGGACGAAGCTTCTCTACCGTGTAAGATTCCCGACTCACCGTCTTGCTGGCAATTACCCAGCCCTGCAATACGAATGCTTTAGTATTAACCCAAACCCTCACCTTTTACATTTATATTAAAGGGACACATGGCAATCTTTATGCTTTTAAAACTCACGGCGTCTCGCTAGTTTTTCTGCACGACTTGCATTTGTTCAATCATTAATATTAATTATAAGAATAGTATTAAGGAATTTGTTTTTGCATATTATTAATTTTTGGTATTATTGCAGTAATATAAAACTTATAGTATAATAAGACGAACTAGTGAATACTTAAAGTCACCAGGGTAAAAGTAAAAATGATAGTGGATATATAAATCGAGAATTCTATTTCAAACACTTCAAGATTGCCATGTGTTCCTTTAAGCACAACTATCCAGGCACTATAAAATGCAATTTTTAAATAACATATTTTTATTTCAACAAATTTCAAGAACTGGCATTTTTTTATTTACCACTATATACCTCCCTATTCTTCCAATATGTAATAATTTATTATGGTAGAACTTGAAATTTTGCAATGGTCATTACCATTGACTCACACCCCAACACCCACCACCCTCTAATAGTTATACTAAAAGAACACTTATTAATAATATTGTTATTTACAAATCTCTTATCCAAGCTACTAGATACTTACGTCTGTTGTTTCATATCCGAAATACTCCACATAGAAAGCAAACACAGGGGACTGAGCCACCTGGGTCCCGGGGGCCCAAGACAGGTGAACCGATGTGTCCGTCACATCGCTGACAACTGGTTTGGTCGGAGGGTCAGGTAGGGATGATATACCTGAAGATCGCACGGGGGTCTGACCTACATCACCTAAAAAGGGTGTAATTTTTACATCAATAGCAAGAAGTAAAGAAAAATAGTTAATTTATCAGATAATTTGCATGTTTTCATTAAAACAAATATTTAATGAAGTTTAAACTTTGTATCTCCATTCTCAACAAATTTAACGACACAACATTATAAAAATGGGCGATAAGATTACGAGATCAATAATAAATGGTACTTCAAACATAAGATGATAATGCTAAAGAAATCTTACAAACTTACTTTCTACAACTAGGAATGCTTCCCAAATTGTCTCCCCTGTTTCACTAACAGCCTTGCATGTATATGTTCCTGTATCCTGGACTTTCAAATCTGAAAATGGGAAGAAAAAAATATTTATTTATCATGTATCGTAAACTATTCCCATATTATGTTTTTTATTGTTTTACAAATGTTCAGTTTCACTGCTGTACAATATTATTCTGCCAGATGAAACAAAACAACTGAACTGAATTGAATGTAATTGGGTTTTAAGGCGCACCAACACATGAAAGGTTATATGGTTATATGGCACCCATGCCAGGCTCATCTTCCATGTACATCGAGATAAAATATGGAAAATGGGCCTAGAACCATCTCACCCTGAACTGCAGAGTTACTGCAAATTCTATCGTAGAAACTCCATTGTGCTGGAGCCACGTTTATTGTTTTTCTGCCACTGCTCTTTGATGTGAGCAAGATGGCACCTGAAACAATGCAGGGATCATGATGAAGACCTTTAATGAACATGAACAAAAAATTATAAAATGAACATGAATTTGGGTGATTCTACCCCTCTCCAAAGGGATCTGCAGTGGCCCTATTTTTTGCCCCGTGACCAAACGAAACAATACAAAAAAACTTTTACATTTCTGCTTATGATTTAAACAAAAAAATAGATTAAGTTTTTCCCCATTCTGTCCCTTCGCCCGCCCCAATGATAAATAGTAAACCGAAGAATTTAAAATCAACGAAATGACACCAAGTAAACGAAAAAAATATGGGTGTATTTTTCTCCTCTTACAGAGCCAGTAAAAATAGGCCAGGCTGGTAATGGATACACACGTTTTTGTTTGGACCTTATCACACGGTATGTACCATCATGTGTTGAGAAATTCTATTATTTATTTTTTAAAACACGACTTTGCAATAATATTCCGACCAGTACCTGATATTTGCAATGTCCCAGAATCCAACAGCATGAGTCGTGGATCTGTCATTAACATTGGTCGGCCATTTTTGTACCACCTGATGATTGGGTCTGGGTTCCCGACGGCCTGACAGCGTAGCAATCCGACGGATCCGACAGGAAGTGTCTGATTTTGAGGTCCGAGCTTGATGGTAGGCGGAGGTCGAGGGTCGTGGACTGGAACAGTAAAATCACTGTCTACTGAAACGATGGGGTCAGGACGTGTTAGCAAGTTAGTCGGGTTAGAAGGCAGGTGGTCACATGTTAAGATTATTATGGTAATTTATGTAATAAAGTCTAGGAGGAAGCTTGGTTGAAGCAGAGAAAATAGCAAATTATTATTGCATTCATGCAAACCATGCTTTTGTAAAAAAAAAAAAAAAAAATTATTTTTTATATAACTACAAATCTATAATCGTTTTATCATCCATTGATTTTTTATTTCCAAGAATCTACGAGAGAACTACCTTTCTAATTATGGAGATCTTAATTTCTATAAATATTCAGTTTTAATATGACCAAGGTGGTTTTTATTTCAGTCTCAGTTATAATTACTAGATAAAATCTCTCAGTAATAATAACTACATAACATCTCCATGTTATAATTACAAGATAACATGTCGGTGTTATATTTACAAGATAACATTTCCATGTTATAATTACAAGATAACATCTCCGTGTTATAATTACAAGATAACATCTCCGTGTTATAATTACTAGATAACATGTCTCAGTAATAATCACTATACAACATCTCTGTGTTATAGTTACTAGATAACAACTCTGTGTTATAATTACAAGATAACATCTCCGTGTTATAATTACAAGATAACATCTCCGTGTTATAAATTACAATATAATATCTCCATGTTATAATTACAAGATAACATCTCCGTGTTATAATTACAAGATAACATCTCCGTGTTATAATTACTAGATAAAAACTCCATGTTATAATTACTAGATAACAACTCCATGTTATAATTACTAGATAACAACTTCATGTTATAATTACTAGATAACAACTCCATGTTATAATTAAAGGATTACATCTCCATGTTATAATTACTAGATAACATCTCTGTGTTATAATTACAATATAAAATCTCCATGTTAAAATTACAAGATAACATCTCCATGTTATAATTACAAGATAACATCTCCGTGTTATAATCACAAGATAACATCTCCATGCTATAATTAGTAGATAACATCTCCATGTTATAATTACAAGATAACATCTCCATGTTATAATCACAAGATAACATCTCCGTGTTATAATCACAAGATAACATCTCCATGTTATAATTACTAGATAACAACTCCATGTTATAATTAAAGGATTACATCTCCATGTTATAATTACTAGACAACATCTCTGTGTTATAATTACAATATAAAATCTCCATGTTATAATTACTAGATAACATCTCTGTGTTAAACATTACATCATCTCCTTGTTCTCCGTGTTATAATTACAAGATAACATCTCTGTGCTATAATTACAAAAGAACATCTCAATGTTTTAATTACTAGATAACATCTCCATGCTATAATTACTACATCTCCATATAATGAATGAATGAATGGTGTTTTACGGCACGTCGACACATAAATAGGTCATAACATGTCGGTGTTATAATTACAAGATACTATGTCGGTGTTATAATTACTGGATAACATCTCCGTGTTACAAGATAACATCTTCGTGTTATAAATTACAATATAAAATCTCCATGTTAAAATTACAAGATAACATCTCCATGTTATAATTACAAGATAACATCTCCGTGTTAAAATCACAAGATAACATCTCCATGCTATAATTATTAGATAACATCTCCATGTTATAATTACAAGATAACATCTCCATGTTATAATCACAAGATAACATCTCAATGCTATAATTATTAGATAACATCTCCGTGTTATAGTTACAAAATAACATGTCTCGATTTCAATTATTCCAGGTCCTGAAGTTCAAGTTTGATTACCATCATGAATCTGTATTCCTCCAAGTTAAAGACTCAAATTAGGTTGGGATTATCAAACACAATAATAGACTTGCACATCTGGGATTTGAATACAAACTTACGAACAGCAATGTTTAATGGAAGGCTGCTTCTACAGCATGCGATGTGAGTTCAAAACAATTTTAATGGGAAAATATTGATCAATTTTCAGACTTTCAAACATGCAATCATAGTACATGTTTACTTCTAATAAACACCTTACAGAGAGGCCTAGTATATTGTATGACGTATATATATATAAATATGCATGCTTAGTTCTCAAAGAGCACTGGACTTTTGAGTTTATTTATTTTTTACAATACTGTATTTGTTCCTATAAGCGCCCCTGCTATAAAAATATTAGGATTTTACAAAAAAAAAAAAAAAAGATACAAAGATCGAAAATGTACAGAATTTTCAAGAATTTTATTATGCGCTTTTATTAGAGGACACACAGTAGGTATAAATTAATGCAATATCCTCAAAATGTATCTTAGCAGTATTTAAATAATATTGTTTACCGACCTTGATAATCGTAATTGTGCAAACCAACATTCATCTTTTCTTTTCCCTAACAAAACAACAATCAACTTCACAATACATTTTTTTTTTTAAAGGCATTTCCTCACTAATAAATATTATTAATTCATTTCATGTGCATATCCGCATTTTTCTGTATACTTCATTAAATTTTGACAAAATATTCTGCCATTAACGCATTACATGCATGAGGCAAATCAACGGCAGGTTTTCCGGCATTGCAAAATTTAACAAGGTCCCATCAATCAAACCTATCGGGTTTTGCAGATTAAATTTTATCGTACAAATGTTAAACTCTGGATTGACACGCATAAAATAGTTCAGTCATAAATCCAACCGCTGGCAGAATATATTGTGTTTATAGGAATATTGCATCGGCAAACGTATTATTAAATCCAGATATTTAAATTGTATTTGTGAGTGCATGCTTCTTCAAAACTCCAGATATTGGCAAAATATAAGTTGAAAGCTCAGATGGTACATGAAATACGTTTCCATTATTCCAGGTGTTGGCAAAGCATGTTTTATATCAACATGTGCCTGTAATAACGATTTTCAAGCAAAGATGAATAATAAATTTAGATCCATATGTATACCATTTCTGAATATCCTCAATTCCCACCCCACCCTTGCCCCAAATTTTTTTATTTTTTATTTTCTTATTGGGAATGTATCCTTCCCGTCTCTCAGGGGCAGTTCAAAATAACCTAAAACAATGTGTTCAACAATAATTCAATTCAATTTTAATACCAACCTTCATTCCATGTTTATTTCTTATCAATTCTGATAATAAGGGAACCATCTTAACTAAAAAAAATAATCTTACACGATGTAAAATTAATTCAAATTCTGCCATTATACTTTTTACATACATTTTTTATATATTACATTTACACAATCATTTCCTTTTCTCATAATGTACCCATCTGTTTAATAGCTTGTCGATTCCCTAACATTTCCTCGCGATCGTGTATCCTAAACTGTTCCAAGATTGATGGCTCGGAGCATGCACGCATTCTTTCACTGTTTTTTTAAAATGGTAATCAGTTATATTCGAAATCAAAAGAGGGATTACTTTTCACTGAATAGGCGTTAAATGTTTCAGCTGTAAAACTCATTACCCGTCTTTATACACTATCAAGCCAAATTACCTTGCTCCGTAATTACAAAATGTGGTTCCAGCAGAATACGGTGAAAATTGCTCGGAAACATTATCAGAAATATAATTTCATTTTAATGAGGCTGCCCTCATTATGGATAAGGTATGTAATAAGTACGCAGATGAATGTAACGATGACAAACAAATCCTTCACTCTTTAACCACCCACTCGCTATGCACTCTATGATAAATACATTCCTCCACCCTTTTACCACCCACCCGCTATGCACTCTAACAATGATAAATACATTCCTCCACCCTTTTACCACCCACCCGCTATGCACTCTAACAATGATAAATACATTCCTCCACCCTTTTACCACCCACCCGCTATGCACACTAACAATGATAAATACATTACCACCCACCCGCTATGCACTCTAACAATGATAAATACATTCCTCCACCCTTTTACCACCCACCCGCTATGCACACTAACAATGATAAATACATTACCACCCACCCGCTATGCACTCTAACAATGATAAATACATTCCTCCACCCTTTTATCACCCACCCGCTATGCACTCTAACAATGATAAATACATTCCTCCACCCTTTATCGCCACCCGCTATGCACTCTAATAATGATAAATACATTCCTTCACCCTTTATCGCCCAGGCCTCCTTAGATACTGCCCCCATGCCAATCACAAAACAAGTACAAAATCTTTTTTTAATTAATTTTAATTTTTTAATTTTTTTAATTTTATCACTTACCTACAGCAGTAAACCCTCAAAATTATCAACTGTACAATGACGTTCTAGAGAAATGCTACTGAATTTAAAAAATATGTCAAAATCGTTTTATTTCAAAAAATTCTACATTTCAGATAACTATAAGACAATAAAAACAAACATCTTCAAATTACCCCAAGGAATGTCGTTACACATCTCCAATAACTCTGATTTTTATTTTGGCAGAGTTATGCCCCTTTTTATAAAACCTTAACCTGCAACCTGACCTAGCTCATTATAACCTTTCAATAAGCATGCGGCAGGCGACACAAGTGTAGTGTAGAACACCCTTCTAGTATTTATTATCGAAATCAAAACAAACTCAAAAAATAGTTTTGAACTGTGGAACTGTTAATTTGAACAAATTGTATTAACAAGTCATTCCCATAATCAATCAGCATGTACAAAGCTGGAAACCATCGATCAGCGGTAACAGGGAACGCTTAATTACATTACCCTATTACACGTCTCATTTGTTAAAATTTGCCACAGAGCA
This sequence comes from Cyrtodaria siliqua, assembly GCA_037043455.1. NCBI lineage: Eukaryota > Metazoa > Mollusca > Bivalvia > Adapedonta > Hiatellidae > Cyrtodaria > Cyrtodaria siliqua. Next base: position 51,012 of record JAWPHD010001997.1, on the reverse strand, counting down.
GTTAAGAAAGCTCAAAATCCACAGACTTGCTGAAATTTAAAATACATGAGAACTTGTTCATGGTATAAACAGCTGTTCGGAGGAGCTTCATTTCACAGCATGTACAAAGGTCTCGGAAGAGAGCCCTCTTCATTAATAAAATTCATTTCATCAAAGCTTCACTTTGCATATCTGCGACACAAACAAAACGTGGATTATGATAAAACTCTACTGCTGCCATTACGCCAGGAAGTGGTTGATAAAAAATGTCTTTACCGTCGACAACATATTTCAACGACAAACAAAAATCCCAAACAAAATCGTACAGGTTATTTATGGTAGAGCAATCGGAAAATTCAAATTACGTGAAACACATTTTAAAAAGAGATATGCAAAATTAATGCATTTCAAATGCAAATATGCCTTTCTTTTGAATAGAATCCAACACCACCAGGAAATTACCACAATGTCAATATTAATTGAGAAACTTTGTTAATACCTTCTGGCTGGTGATAGATTAGCATCATTGAATAAGACTCTATCTAGCTGAAGAAGTTAATGTTTTCTCGGAAAATGCAAAAAAACATTGTTGCTGACATTGATCCCATATGTCGTTAATGCCAATGCTGCAGGCAAACCATATGCAATTGTTGGTTTCTTGTTGTTTATTTTAACTATGCAAGAAAATCCAAGATATAATTGCAATTTTTGGCTATGTTTTAGAACACTTTTCGCTAATATGACAAGCATCTGGACACCGCAGGATTGTTTTGGCGTCCACAGATTAAGATTTTATTATTGGGCATGATGTTATAAGAAGGTTGTCACCTTATTACTAACAATTCATGGTTTTAGTTTTGTTTATTTCTATAAATTAAAATTCAGGGGCAAAGTATAATCCTATAACACTGGTGTTGTAAGTCTGCACCTTCCCCTTTCCATTAAAAACACAGAATGTATATTGCCTAATATGTTTTGGCAGTGACTGAAAAAGCAAAGGCTATGTGGAATTCCTCTGTGTTTATTGGACATAACATTATCTGACGTCATAAAACTTCATGAAGAAAAAGAAATATTGCAGAGTCCACATCAAACATAACATATTCTGTTTAGTAGATAAAATTAGTAAACCATACTGTAAAGAAAATGTGGATACTCTTCATGACCCTTGACCCATTACATATATTTATAATGGACTGTTCTTTCTTTGAATTAAGACCATTCCATTTATGTGACAAAGGGGTGTTTTAGGGAAAATTACTGATAACAGCAGCCGGACATTGTAAACCCGCCTGCAAGTTACTCGCAGGCTGATCCGGGTTTACAATGGATGCCGGGTTAAGGGTTTACAGATTATGATCAACCACTTGCGTACAGCACTACATGCATGTCGAGGGCTTGAAGCAAAACTATTGCATCTTGTCAGTTATTTATATACAGTTACATTAGTTTTGAACTGACCTCTTGATGTTAGTGGTAATGCCAACTCTTCAGTTTTCAGTTGTTTTATAACAATGTCAAAGGATGACATTATGCCAAATTATAGCTTTCAAAACTAGTGTTGATTTGTTCTGTAGTTGTATCAATAGACCATTCTTCTACAATATGCTTATGCTTTGCTTATTAAGTGTATACAGGTTTATCCCCCATTAATCATGCTCTTTGAAAACGAAGTTAAGTAATGTTTATTGACTGGTACAGAAGTTTAGCTTTTGTTCGTGGAAGTGCATGAAAGTGGTTGTAAAGTGGGCTATAAGCACTACTCATTGCAGAAACACCTGGTTATAACATATTTAGACCATTTTATTCACACTCTAATAACAACATATTTAGACCATTTTATTCACACCCTGTAATAACAACATATTTAGGCGATTTGACTCATACTACCATTTTATTCACACACTGTAATAACAACACATTTAAGCCACTTTAAACACATTCACTTGTGATCCATGTTCTGACTGAATTTTGTTATAGAAAACAATATTATAAGGTTAGATTAAAAGTCTTGAGAGCATAGATAAATCAAATAAAATGATAACGCTTTATTAATTTTACCTCGAGTGCTTCCAAACTTCCTTTTAAATGTTCTGAAGAATGTTAAGGTCTGAAGCACATGTCTAAGAAAATAAATTTGTACAAGGAATTGAATTTTCTAGTGACTAATGAAAAGATTAGCTTTCAGATACAGGCAGAGGTTATAAAAGAATAAGTGCTTTCGATGGGTGTTGGTCTATTTTCATTTTCTACTTTATTAGTTTCTTAGCAATCTTACAGTTTCAAGTTCAGCATGCAAACTTCTAAGACGACCTAAAAAGCTACTTCTTAATTCGCATTCCTATTCCAGCAATAGCTTTTTGTACCGCAAAATTATCATGTCTGCCTAACTTATTTTTCTCTGCTACTATTAAATGCCTGTTTCACTTTCAATAAATGGCTCAACAGACAAATAATTGCTCACATAGTGGTTGTATAGTGCTCAAAACATTGCTTCATTTGCATAAATATATGTAAGTGTTCCACCAAGCCATAAAGTGTCACACAAAGGAAGTGAGCTCTGCAATAAAATTGGGCAATTTCTAAGTGCATGTGAATAACAATATTTTACGACAGTAGATTTTTCCTGGCAAAAATAAAGTTGTTACAATTCCATTAAAGGCTTCGAAAGCGTATTTACCCACCCACAAACACACAACGAAAAATACATTCAGAAATTACAAGGACTAACGTCCCATTCTTTTTAGGTTTTATAAGCAAAGATAATGGGTGCGTTCAGGGTTCTCCATTGGCAACCATGTCAGTTAACTTTGTTTTACCAATGGCAACAACGAGGCCACCGATACTACCCCAGGTGTAGAGCCGTGGTTACCAACGTTCTACACAACTAATACAGATATATAAATATTACCAAAATTCTTGCACAACGACGGTGACCGATGGTTACCAAGAGTGCTTTCGGTAACCGATGGGAGAACCCTGAACGCACCCATTTTGTAAGATTTATAGCAAATGACATGGAATTAACAGATAATGCCTTAAAGAGACAAATGGCGATCTTGTTTTTTTAAAACTCAAGATGTCCCATTAGTTTTTCTACAATATTTGCATATTTCATTATTAATAATTATTTTAATAGTTTTAAGCAAATTGTGTTTGCATATTATTAATTGTAATTAACAAAAAAATTTGAAAACTTCAACTTTTATTTAATTATATGCAAGAAGGTTTAAAATGATACTGGATTAATGAATCAAGGTGTAATTTTAATGACTGATCAGTCCAGACTTTATTGCGCCTATACCTTTAAGACGTCTCAATTAGATAAATGGCGGAGGAACAATATGCCTAAGAATTACACCAATTCACACCACACACACTTGAATGATTGATACATATTTCAAGACTGCCGTGAGCTTTGTATCAAAAGTATATACCAAGAGATGAAATTAAAAGCATAAGCAACTATAACAACGTTATTGCAAAATAAATGAATCAGTACGGACGTTAATTAATATTACTATTTTACTAATAACAGGGAATGTGTTGAGACGGATTGATAATTATGATAATTACAATACCGTGACATTGAAGTGCTGTAATGTGCCGTTAGTGCGCCATAATGTGTTTTCTTCCCTTTAATCAGTAATGAAATTCTTACGGTGGGGAAGGTGATCCGACCTTCAAACTGTCTTTAATGGGAAGGCAATTGTGGGAAGTAACCTGTATACTGTAGAGCAAACACATTGCTGACACAGAGAACAATTATTAATAGCGAAACAGACTGAAAAAGTCTGCACGACGCTCAGTCGTTAACAACAGTTTCTGTGTTGAAACTACAGATAAATGTAGGTATACAGTAGTGGAACTATTTTCTTATTGGCACAGTTAGACAACACACGTTTGTTTAATTACTAAAATGTGGATAAGCCATCAAATTTACGAGGCCTGTCAAACTTTCGCAGGTTCTGTTACAAATAATTAGAAAAAACTCATCAGAAAAAAATCGGAAAATGTATTATTTTGCCAGAAAACATAGGTTGGGTAGCAGAAAAGAAAAAAAAGATGGACAGAAAAAACACAAAAGAAAAATAAATCTTGGAGATTGTTAGGAGGCATTTGTTTCGGTACAGGTAGCGGGGGAATTCCAAAACAGTGCAAGTGTTTCTCTAAGAATATTATCACGTGCAACATGCTTATCTGAGTTATCGTAATCGTTATAACAGAATAAAGAATGGACGAGCTGTGTTGAAAAGCATGCATAAAACAAGCTATTTATAGTCAATATACTTCTTAGGTGATGAAGTTATAGCAAATGACATGGAATGAAGAATGGAAGAGTTGTGTTGAAAAGCATGCATAAAACAAGCTATTTATAGTCAATATACTTCTTAGGTGGTGAAATGCAACTTCTCACATATTATTTTGAGATATTTATGCAAACATTTATATAATAAATTTAAACTATACATTATTTATACAGAAATATAAATATTAAATATCAAAATGTGCTAATTGACGAAAATATTCAAAACTCATAAGGGCTTTATTATTTTATTATTTGTTTTATGAACCATTGAGACAGAAGCACCAGGAGGAGGGGGAAAAAAATTGGAAAAGCTATTTTTTATTTTTCATTGGAAAGGAAATAAGAATGAAATGTTCGATTAAAACATGGGAGAAGATAAAAACATTCGTTTTATCGTAGGACGGTTTGTAAACGAACAATCAAATAAAAATAAGCCTTACGAACATAATAAGTCGGAATCAGGTCAAAATGGCTTCGAAACTTATTATGTTAAAAAGAAATCAGTTTTCCTTTACTGACCTATGACTTGCACACGTGCAGCTGCCGATGCCTGCCCCCTGGTGTTAAGAGCCTCGCAGAAGTATACTCCTGCATCCGAGTCATTCACTGCCTCGATACGAAAAGTCCCATCCTCGGCAACCGAGTAGTGGCCAGACTCATCCCGGTTCGGGAACATCAGGTTCTAAAAATATAAAATCTTTTTTTTTATCTGGGACAATGATACAAAAAAAAGTTGCAACAATGTATAAATTTTATACTCCTAAGAGGCTCGACTGAGCATCAAATTAAAATACAGCATGCTAATGAGGAAGGTTCATTCGGTTCATGAGCCACATTCAAAGAAAGAGATGCATTTTTCAATAAATCATCATAAATATTGTAAATATTCACCTCTTGTGACTCTTTGCTCCAAAACACTGTGGGTGGGGGGTTACCCTTGGCAACACACTGTAAGGTAACAGTACGCCCCCTGGCAACTGTCTGATCACGTGGACGGATTAAGAAGGATGGAGATGCTGCAATATGAAATAATAAAATCAAAATCTTGCAGAGAAAACAAATGATATATAAAAAGTGCAACTCAACTATTTAATCAGCTATTTGATCAGAAATGTAGGATCTACTTTCTATTTTTATTTTCGAATTGAGGACCATCTGAATTATTCCATACACAGAATAAGAGATTAGAGACAAACAAATACAGATACAAATAAAATAATTTAATAGGTACTTACAATAGACAACCAGTCTGGCTGTGGCCTGGGTGGAGCCTGCAGCGTTTTCCGCGGAACAAACATACACACCCTCGTCTGTGGATGTCACATTCTCTATACGTAGTGTATTCTCCAACAGAATACGGGCCCTGGAATGTAACAGTAGAATCTCGTCATTTATGTCAATCACCAGACTCAATGACGTCAATCAACAGTTGCATGATGTCATTTTGAGAAAAAAAACATACAAGCGTCAATTGATGGCAATGTTAACCCATAACATCTCCATGGTATGCAAGGAAAAAAACAATTCTGGTTCAGACAGGGTAATTGCAACCTTCGGTATTATTGTTTTGATCTTTGCAGCCTTGGTTTTATCCAGAGCAGTTATCATTGGGCTAGATTTTCCTATCTAAATTATATACCAATGAAAGATTCTTATAATATTTAATGTTTTTTCTTGAAAATGACAGATGACAACAACATTAATCTCTGTAAACAAGCTCATTAAAGTAAAAGATCGGGTACATAAAACCGATATATGTCACTAACTTTAAATAGTGGAAAATATAAGTTAAGGTATACCCCCATATAAATACTGCCCCCACCCCTCACCTTCCCACAAGCATTTTAGAGGTATAATATGTATAATATAAAAAAAAAAAATCAAAAACAAATTCTCCAATAAACGCCAGTTTGTAAAATGCAATGCTCCCAGGGTGCGCTTAAATGGGAGTGTACAGTAGTTACTAACATAATCAAGGTTTTAAGTACTGTTTTTGAAGCATAGGCTCCTCCCAGATATATATACATCAACATATGAACACAAGCTCCTCCCAGATATATACATCAACATACGAACACAGGCTCCTCCCAGATATATACATACATCAACCTATGAACACAGGCTCCTCCCAGATATATACATCAACATATGAACACAGCATATGAACACAGGCTCCTCCCAGATATATACATCAACATACGAACACAGGCTCCTTCCAGATATATACATCAACATACGAACACAGGCTCCTCCTAGTTATATACATCAACATACGAACACAGGCTCCTCCCAGATATATACATCAACATACGAACACAGGCTCCTCCCAGATATATACATCAACATATGAACACAGGCTCCTCTCAGATATATACATCAACATACGAACACAGGCTCCTCCCAGATATATACATCAACATACGAACACAGGCTCCTCCCAGATATATACATCAACATACGAACACAGGCTCCTCCCAGGTATATACATCAACATATCAACATATGAACAGGGAGGCAGGACTGTAAACACACACATACAAACTCGTGCAACACACCATTGCATAATCCAGGAGTCAATTTTACATTAAAGGAACATTATCAATGTTTGAAGAATCTGCACAAAAACTTTTACATAGGTATCCATCAGCTTACATCGTATACATCAGCTTGCCTAGCAAATGCCACACACAATGATTGTGCTCTTAATTTAAATGCGATCCAGATATTAAATAGTTGCATGAATTTGCAGGTGCAAGACCTGTTGAGTAAACTGATCAAACACACTGTTTAATATTAAATTTTTGTAATAGGTGTATGCATATAAACTGTTTAAATTGGACTTATCGTTAATGTATAACTTCTAATATTTTACTTTTTTCAAAGTGGGCGAGGGAATCAAATAACTGAGTAATCGTTACAAGAGTGAAAGAAAGGTTAGGCCAAAAAAAAAACACCTGTGTTTCCGGTGGCCCCTTATTTTTAAGGGGCCGACCCTAAAACTTTTTATGAAAAAAAAATAAAAACTATATATATATTTTTTTATTTATTTTTAATTTGTTCTGAACAATGATTTATCACAATTTATCAAGGTAAACTGACATCACAGAGACATTCAGTTGTATCATCAACTTGTATGGGGTTTATGAGATAAATACTTGTAGAATCTCACAATATCTTGCTCCAAATGTTTTTTTAAAAAGAAATGCCTACCGACCTACCCTATTTTTTTAGATCATACAATAGGAAACACACCTATTTTTTTTTTTTGGCCTTACCACCATGTATTGAACAATTCCGAGAACCTTGAGTTCGAGGTCAGTATGCAAAGGATACCAATAACCTATCGAGAATCCAGCATCATTTTTAGCTGATGCTATTTTTTTTATCTCTCCTCAGACAACGTGTCAATTAAATGCCAAACAATTAGTGAGGTTATTGTTCGCAAGGTTGCAATTACGATGAGGTATAAAATATTTTGTCAGGGAAAACATGACAAACCATTACTCTAAAATACCGGAATGAACGGCAACAACATATCAGACACAAAAATCAAATTTCTGTATGTTTTTATCATCCCTAACAAGCATTTCCAATTCTCAAAATTCTACAACGAAAACTTACTTTTGTCACTTTCTAAGCAATTATATCCAGTCCAAAACCTCTGAATCTATGAATTATGGATAAAACAGTGTGTGTGGAATAAATTCACCTTAAAACATTTGTTTACAGAGGTGTCACAGTCAACCAAAAAGGTTCCCTATAATGCCTTGGAAGATGTGGTATCAGGAGGAACTCATGTGTTCAGTGAGTTGGTTGACCATTATGTACGCTCTCGTTTACCTCACCTACTTGTGCTATCAAACTAATGCATTTGTTTGAATGGTGTTTTATGTCATTTTTAGCACATGTTAGGCCATAGGTGATGGTCATTTCTTTGTGGTAGAGGCAGACCAACCTATTTTCTTGGGTAGAACCAGTATCGACACTTTCTCACTTGACAAGTCAAGCTCCCAGTGGGATTCGAACCCGCATCAGTGAAGTGAGAACATTTTAGACTCAGCGTCTTTACTATCCCTGCCACGGGCGCACAATATCATACTAATGTACATTAAGTCATTAACCTGTGTGTGTGTTTGTGTGTGTATGTGTAATGCTAAGGTGTACAGGCCCCATCACAAGGTGGAAAATTTCATTAGGATTTATTCTGTGATCAAAACACATCCATTATAAATGATGAATCCCTCATTCCAGTGATAGCTTTTCATACATAAATACTCCAGTATTTACATAAAGGGTTGAGTAACTTGGCAGGTATTTTTTCTGGACAGAAGATCTTCATTTTTTCCATTACTATATCACTCATCAGGCCTGATTTACATCATACCACTGTTAACAATGTGTCAAAAAATGTTTGAAATGTAGATACAGCCAGGGTATTTATCCTAACCATCTATCACACATAAATACAGGGGAAGATATGTGTACATTAGGTCCAGAAAGAAAACAGACAAGGTGGAAAAGGCAACTGGATAAATATCTGTGGATCAGGGATACAAACCATATGGATGCAAGGAACACTGTAAGTCTTATTTAGCTGACGTCTGTGGTGCTTTTTTTTACATATGGATGTTTATAGTAAGCCCACTAGACGTCTTATTGTGTTTGACCAAAAATGCTATGCTGCCTATGGATGCAAGGAACAATGCTACCTATGGTTGCACGGCATTATGCTGCCTATGGATGCAAGGAACTATGCTACCTATGGTTGCATGGCATTATGCTGCCTATGGATGCAAGGAACTATGCTGCCTATGGATGTACGGAACTATGCTGCCCACGGATGCACATAAATATACTGCCTATGGATACAAGGAACTATGCTGCCTATGGATATACAGAACTATGCTGCCCATAGATGCAAGGAAAAAAGACTGCCCATGGATGCACTCTTGTGTTTGCAACTCAAAATGCAATATGAAACGAAAACAGTTTGCTGCTCTTTTCTCAGTTCTCGTTCAAACTTTCTACTTTTTTCCCCAAACATTTTTACCTGCCATGACTGATAGCTCCGCCCTCTTTGCTCCATGCAATTTTGATTGGTGCGTCACCAACAGCGTCACAGTAAAACTCCGCAACTTTACCCTCCTCCACCGAAAAATCCTTCGGAAGTTTATGGAAAACTGGAACATCTGAATATAAGATTTATACCCAATTATTATTGTCAAATGAACAAAAATTGTTTTCTGTTTTTGTTTTCATATTTTAATATAATATACTGTTTTTAAATGAGTATGATGTACACGGTCAATGTCAGTTAGGGTTTGTTATAACTTACTGTAGAGTTTTTGTCAAGGTAACCATGAATATACAGTCCATTTACAACCCATGAACACTGAAGCAATACAACGGTATACTTTTGACTATTTGTTGCAATGTTCATAACATGAAAACCATCAATTTCACTGTGTGACCTCTCATTTGAAAATATACTCTCACAACCAGACATCATACCGATGCTTCCTAGCAAGTTTCATCAAAATCCAACAAACGGTTTAGGAGAAGCAGCGGTGACAACAAATCTAAACTTAAAACGTCAAAGGGTCATAACTCCGTCAAAAATCATCGAACCGGAACATAAACGCGATATGCACAACTAGACATTATACCAATGCTTCCTGCAAATTTTCGGCGAATTCCAACAAGCAGTTTAGAACGAGAAGCAGGCGGAGACGACAAATTTAAAGTGAAAACGTCAAAGGGCCATAACTCCATCAAAAATCATTGAACCGTAACACAAACGCGATATGCACAACTAGATGTTATACCTTCCTGTAAAAACCCAACAAGCGGTTTAGGAGGAGTAGCCGCGACAACAAATTTAAAGCGAAAACATCAAAGGGCCATAACTCCGTCAAAAATCATTGAACCAAAACACAAACGCGATATCTATGTAAAGTTTCAGCGAAATCCAACAAGCGGTTTAGGAGGAGTAGCGGCAACCATATTTGTGACAGACAGGCAGACAGACGGACGGACGGACGGACGGACGGACGGACAGACATAGCAAAAACACTATGTGTGGGGAGACATAATTATATAAAGGTCAGTGATGACATACCAAGCACCCGGAGATGTGCCGGGTTACTCTGCTTTTCACCACCCGTGTTGATGGCCAGACACAGGTACTCGCCAATATCATGTTTCTCCACAGACGTAATCACCAGGTCGCCGTCCTCCTGTATCTGTATTCGCTCATTGGGCTGCACAGGCTCTCCGTCTTTTCGCCATATGACCTTGGGGTCGGGTTTGCCCCGAGGTGGTTGACAGTGGAGTATCACAGTCTGACCCACGGCCGTCGTCGTGTCCATTGGCTCCTGTCGGAAATCATCCTTCAGTACTGCAACAGATAAAATGATAAGACATAAAAACTAGAAATGTCAGAAAATCTGACGAAATGAAAAATGATCCAATCACATGCTCCGTTTACATATCTTTTGATATGCTATTAAACTACACATTTCTCAGCTAGTGTTCATCAGTTAAACTTTTATCTTTTCTTTGAGAGCTCCATTTAACAAGTTGATAAAATAACAATAACATTAATAGTGGCATAAATATTACCTTTAATATTATCTTTCATGATGTTATTAAAATAATGAATTATAGCAAGTCTGTAGCAGTATCAGTTTTGACATTCCATGGGGGAGGAGCTTTGTGCAACAAGTGGATTCAAGAGAATATACAGATGAATGTGTATATATTAAAGATCTTATATTAAAGGCCAGGGAACCAAAAATGGCCCAGAAAAACTTTTCTATCAGTTTATACATTATGCTGCTCAGAGAGGTTTAATCACAAATTAATAATAAAGAGTTTCAAAACCATAAAATGTGCCATGTAAATACACTGAACACATTACTCTATACAGATGTATCATGTATATCAAAACAAGTATATAATGTATTATTTTCTATACTATCTAGATCAAAACATATAATTATCCATAACTGTCAAATTTTGAATTCTCGTGCATCTGTTGATAGCTGTACCTATGAAAACAAGATCAGTGATTGGTCAGAAAGCTGAAATCCTTATCATGCAGCAGATGAAAAACTAACTGCAGTGTATACCTAATGTGTATAGCACCTACTGTCTGATGGGGTTTAATACAGTTCATACATTGTACCAACATTAGTGAAAAGTTTCATTTTCCTTTAATAACACGCCTTTGGAGATAAAATGAGTACAAATAGAATAGTTCAGGATTTGAGAGGGAAGACGTGTTTATTTCTCGGTAAAACATAACTTTTCAGACTTCAAGGGAATGAGGGCAATCTCGAATAGTAGTTGGTGCCAAAACAAATAAGAACACCTAGCCTCGGTCACCCGGCCCACTTCTGATTTGTTTGTTACGCTATGCTACACGAATCCAGAACCAGGGCCTGTGGAAAATAGGACGTTTGAAATCGCCCCAATGTTTTAGGCGATTTTGGCGAGGTTTTGAGAGATTCAACGAGACTTTCAGAAAACATATTTTTAAATTAATTTAATAAAATTTAAGAAGCAGCAAGTGCCGTTAAAAAGTTTAACTGATGCATCAACAATTGAGCGTTGTATTTACATGTCAAGCAAATGTCGACGTGAAAAAAACTTGCGAATAAATTGTGCTAATCGCTAGTGGGTGCTTTAATTGGCCGCTTTAATTGGCCGATTCTGCCGAGACCAATATCTGCAAGTAAGACATATGCATGATACGGTCTAGCTGGCCGAGACTGAAAAATGTGCACATGCATTAAATAAGCGAAATAATAAGTTTGGTTGATTTTTTATGTATGAAAATGTTTGTATTGAAAAACAAGAAGACTTCAAGTTTTCCCAACTAAACTATTTCAGTAACAAAAATGGATTACTTTACGCCTAGTTTAGTGGATATGTTCTTTAAATAAGCAACTGAAACACATTATGATGGTTTTACTCATATTGGGATTGACGTTCATAATTCTTCAAGATGGCCTCCAGTCCCTTTAAGGGGTGACATAAATTCCCAACCCCTCCCCCTACTAATCTCCTTGATCTGTGGATTTCCAAGCAACATGTTACTTCAAATTGCTACATCTGTCACACAATGGTTATTCAATTACTTCACATGACATTTTCCTTGGGAATCTGACCTAATTTTCAGTGATATTTGAGAGTGAATCTCTCTCCTGTTGCAACCTTCATTATCAAGGACATGAAAATCAATTTTTAAAAAATGCAGCTTAATAAACCATCAATTATAACAAATTTCCCACTGGTATAAAATTAGCTATTCATACAAGTCTTGAAATCAACCAAATTCAATTGCATGTCAGCAAACATTGTAGATAGTTAGACTGTCAATGAAACGTTTACATGGCTAATGCTACAGTTTTAGTCCTTCATTCTGTATGCATCAATGACAAAATAAAGTCTGGCATCCATTTGTACATGATCCGTGGTCTGTGTCCGTATCTGTGCCCGTATCCGTGAAAAATCGGTCATATAGAGAAAATGTTGGGAAGTTTCCAATTTGATCAGTTCCGCACTCGCGACAAATCGCACATTTAAATCGCACAATGTGCGATTTTTGACGGCCAAGGATATGGACATGGATACGGACACGGACCACGCAGAAATGGATGCCCGGCTTTACACATTTTTTAGGAGAATATAGTCTCCAATCTAAATTCTTTTTTATGAAACTCTTTTTTATGAAACTAACAATACAATAAAAATTTACATGTTTTCAGGAAGAGATAGTCTGCAATCTAAACAAATAATTTTTACGTCATCTTTTTTAATTTCGCAAATTAATTTCAAACAGTCTTGATCTAACACATAAATTAATGTGACAAGTAAAGAAATAGCTAATTTTCTTTGTTTTCTAATAATTATAGAAATAACTAATTTTCTTTGCTTTCTTACAAATATATAAATAAATAAATTTCTTTGTACCCTTATTGCCCGCCTCATTTTCTTTTGTTTTCTTCTAAATATAGAAATAACTCATTTTTTCAAATTACATCCAACCGTCTTTTTGTTCTGCTAACTTTGAACAAAGTGCTTTACAACTCCCAACCCTTGATGACAGTCAGTAGTTTCATAAGTGTTTTCAGTCTCTTCAACAGGTGATATATAAAAATCTACATCTGATTTGGTTTGTTATCTCCAAGTTTATCTCCAGCAATCCCTGCAGCTGAGTAAATTACCCTTTCATTAACGTCATCCACAAAACCCTGTTGCATATAAAACAATCTCGCCATAAATCTAAAACACTAGGAAGGTTCTGCCACCATTAAAAATTAGGATGTTGTTGTATTTCCCAAGGAAATGCTGTTTTCAAACAGATCTAATTAAAAGGGACACATTGCAATCTTGATTTTTTTTTTTTACAAACTATCAGTTTGTTATTCTATGTATCTTGGTTTTGCGTTGTGTTTGCATATTATTAACTATACTGGTTATATTACACCAATAATATATTTAAATATTTAAAAATAAAAAAACAACTAAAAACTCAATTTTTTTATTTAATTATATGCAAGCAGGTTTGAAGTCAAAATAATACTCAATTAAATTGAGATCTAGTTTTTCTACTTGCCATTGTCGCTTTAAAAAACAAATCTGAAATGGATGTTCGATATTCTGTCGTTTATATGGTGATGGTTGTGGGGGGCGTCTGAGTAATTATTCTGTTAACATCCCTGGACCCAGATTAACCGTTTAGCAATCTTTCACTCCCCTTTTGTTTCCACTAAGGTGGTCTGAACAGACAGGTTCTAATGGCAGAGATCTTACAAATCTTACAAGCAAGTTTTTCTTCCAACTTTGCATGGCAGGGACAAGTGTTTTCACATTTGTTGTTTATTTTATCCTTTTCTCTATTTTTTTTTTCTTCTTCAGTCTCCATTACAACTCCCATTACGAAGCAATTAATTTGATATCAACAGTGTTACACACAGGAAATTGTGCTGGCATTTTTTGCAGCCAGTGTATTTTTTTCTATATTTTGGGAATATAATCTATACCATCACAAATGGGAATTTAGTGAGATTTTATTGCAATTTTTCATTAAAATGTGGAATTTTATTGCGATTTTTCATATAATTCGGAAAAAGAAAGAATAAAACATTCATTTCATAAATGTGTTTTTAATATTGCTTACTATACACCGGATCAACTGAGGCATTTAAAAGCATTTCGTACTCAATAATTGACACTTTACATTATTTTTTTTTCAATTGGATTTTTTCCCCTCAAAATTGGGGAAAAAAAATGTTTAGGCAGCCAAAATAAAACACAGGCAGCCCCACTCCTAAGTACATCTTTCAAAAAACAAGACCTTGATATAGATCTACTAGATAGAGGGTTGTTGTGGTGGATTTGTAACCAGAGGCCCAGGGTTCCATTCTCCTTGGTGCCACAGAGTTTCATCGGTGTGTTCTTGGGCAAAAACTTTCCCTTAGCCTCGTCCATCGGATGGGGACGTAAACCGAGTGGTCCCGTGTATCGGTCTATCCTCCGAGCATGTTAAAGAACCATAGGAACCTATTCGACAATAAGAGTAGGGCAAGGTTCCCGGATTCCTATGTATTCTTCCCCTCTCTCTGGGGCGGCTCTAAATAACCTATACTGTGTTGATGAGCCGTTAAACAACATTCAACAGATCTCTACTAGATAATGGGAAAGTTGAGGAAATTTATACATCTCGGAATTTCTATCATATGATAAGTGGCTTTGTTAATTTCATTTCCCTTTTACCCTGAGATGTGGTAAGTACTTTCATATTCATTGAAGGACCATTTCATTTCCCTCATACTCTGAGAGGTCTCATACTCTGAGAGGTGGTAAGGCCAAAAAAAAAAAACTGTGTTTCCGGTGGCCCGAACGACCCTATTTTTAAGGGGCTGACCCTAAAACGTTTTATGAAAAAAAAAAATATTAAAAAAAAATAATAATAAGAAAAAAAATATTGAAATTTGTTCTCAGCAATGATTTATCACAATATATCGAGGTAAACTGACATCACAGAGAAACTTTCAGCTGTATCATCAACTTGTATGGGATTTATAAGATAAATACATGTAGAATCTCACAATATCTTGCTCCAAAAATAAAAAAAAATAAAAAAATCCTACCGACCTACCCTATTTTTTTAAGAGCATGCAATAAGAAACACACCTTTTTTTTTTTGGCCTAAGTACTTTCATATTCACTGAAGGACCATCCGATGCCACTTAGATGTGGACAGCAGAAAAAAAGAGGCTAATGTAATCAATGTAACAAGTCCAGAAGACGCTCAAGCGGCCATTTCGCGATCTTCTTTGATGGATAAGTGAACACTATGCTGATTCTTTGGTGTCTGTCTAATAATCTATGAAAAAAGTGTAAGTATGTCTGTGCGTGTGTCTACATACAAGTGGAAGTGTGTAGCATGTCTTCATCATATACAGTTTGTTTGTTTGAATGGTGTTTTACGTCGTTTTTAGCACATGCCCATATATCACTGGTTTGTTTTTTTGTACAGAAGTTACTCGATAGACAACAGTTCCATACTTTAAAAGACTAAAACTACCAGTTCTAACCATTTGCATTCTCCAAATATGTATTTGCAGATTGTTAACTTTTGAGTTCCATAATAAGCTAATACCTTGGCATCATTAAAAGAACAAATTCAGTCATAGGGCCTCTTTTTTTTTAATAACTTGGTTTACGGATTTTTTCTGGAAGGTCGAAATAAAAATAAAAATAAAATTACTCGGGGTGGGGAAATTGAGAGAAAAAATTACAAGCAAAATGTTGACGTTTTAAGTCAAAAAGGGGGAGAGAATCAAAAATCGAACATCACTTTTCGTAGATCCCTATCGAAATCCATGTTTAATAGCATACATTAGATAACCGAACATGTCTAACTTGAATGAATGACAACAAATGCAGGATACAACAAACGAATATAGCGGGAAAAACTTTGCACGGAATTCTAGTCCTTGACACGATTAAAAAAAAAAAAGTGAAAAAATAAATAAATTAAAAAGAAAAAAAAAGTGAAAAGTACAAAAAACATTTTTTCCAAAACGGGAAAATTAGACTCGGCAGATCCGTAAACCAAGTTATTAAAAAAAAGAGGCCTAGAGTGTTTTTCAAGCCAGCTCAATCCATGAAGGTTCAATTACAAATGAAAGTACAGACAGACTGGGCAATCGGAGACCTTGCGGTAGCTATATGAAAGGGGACAGTCATACAGAGCAACAAAAAGCTTGCCTTTTACACAATACAGAACTTGATATAAGTCATGCATGAAACAAAATGTCCGGATGAAATCTATTGCGATTATCGACAAATAAACCGACCACTTTACCTGCTATCTGTATGTTGGCCGTCTTGCTTATTGCCGAGCCGTGAATGTTTGTCGCATTGCAGTAGTACTCGCCGAAATCTGGATGGTTGTTTTTGGAATGAATAACCCGCAAGAAGAACAACTGACCATTATCAAGCAACATTCGGTGCGACAGCGGGTTTTCACGATTTGTCTCTACGGGCAGTCCATCTCGATACCAGGTGATGGTTGGGGGAGGGTCCCCCTCAGCCTTGCAGTTCAAGGTTGCGGGTTCCTGCTTTGCGAAGAAGTCATCTTGGGGGTGTTCAGTTATTCTCGGATTTCCATAAAGTGGTTGAAACCTGCGCGAGTTGCCAGAGTTGCGAGCAGGATCGGCATCTGCTCCAGGCTCTGGGTTTGGCTCCGCTGAAAAATGAAAAAAATAAAACAGATGTTTAGACAAAACAATTACTTCAAACAAATGAAATACCACAATTAAACATCACATATTAACGCATACCTTTGCTAATGAAAACTTTTTTTTTTGGACAATCTCATCATGAAATCTCATGATTCAGTCCTGAACTGCAGTGCCAGGAGGAAACACAGTTTTTTGATTTACCTGTAGCAACTGTAATGTGCCAAAACAGGTCTTCTATTTGAGCATTTGTCTCAAGACAAAATAATTCTCTATTTGTGAACTAGTACTAGTTACTTTTAACTAGTTAAAAAAAAATACATTAAGTGACAGATAACCCCGAATTTGACCTTTTACCTTCAAGTGTGACCTTGACCTTTGATGTATGGACCCGATTTGTGCGCGCCTCGAGATTAACATTTGTGTGAAGTTTCATAAAATTCTTTTCAGTACTTTTAAAGTTATGGCCGAGACATGAATGTTTCGGATGGACTGACAAACGAATGAACTAAAAGATGGACGAACAAATGGACAGTTTGATAAGGGGGCAAAAAATATTGTAATTATTGTATATTTGCTTTGTTCAGATACCTGTATGTTAAAGGTAATCAAATATTACTTTAATCAAATGTCCGGTGAGACCTCCATTCCAAGGGGGACTACTCCTCTGACCTTATCAGCTGTACCACAAAAGAGGTAACACAAAATCATTGCTTGAGGGATTTTTGAGCATTGAAGCATAATCAAGTTTCAGTGAAGTACGACAAGTGTTTGAGACACTTAAAAACGGAATAAAATGTTACCTGTGCAAGTGTCTCTGCAAAAATCATCCCAACAATAAATCTGTGTTGTGTAAGGATATTGTATTTCTTTAGCAGCTTCAGCAGGTCTAACCAAACAAACATTATAGAAAATGTTATAAAATAAGGTGTTGTTGTCGGATATTATTTTAGTCCTTTAGTTTGTTTACATATATGAAATACAATTTGAATGATAACTCCCAAGAGGGAGTTTTTGACACGTGCTTAGTGGGAGCACGTGCTTAGTGGGAGTATCTCGACACATAAATTTTACTATTAATTTGCAGTAAAAGTATATCTTAGGAAAAGAACAAGCAATCTTACCTGCTATTGACAACACATGGGTACAGAGGCAGAAAAAGAAAAGATTTATGATCCGTTGCCATGGAAATCCATTATTCATAAACATTTTGGCACATGTCATAATCCAGATTTGAATTTTTCACCTTCATAAGGTTTTTCTTTAATTTTTTCATCTATTCACAGTATCACGAAACTTGGTATGCATAGCCCTTCTATCTGTTGTGGGAATTATTATAAAAATCCACTGATGTTATTTTAACTCCAATGCTTTATAATCCACTCACTAAACTAAACAGTCCTTAATCCTCCTTTTTTGCACAAATACTCCAATTAAACCTGAAAATAGATAATTAATCAAAAATCATGGAAATTGAAAGTGCTCCAAACTACTGCACAGCCAATTATCCTAATACATTTGTAAACAGATTGCAATAAAACAGTTCAGTTTTTCTTCTTGATTTATAAACTGACATTTGATATTGACTGAAGTATTTTATAAAATGTCAGTTCTCATTCTATAAGCATCATATATTTTCACTATTATATCAATTCATTGCATGGGTTTATTTATCTATTTCAAGTCTTATTTCTCTGTTTCGCCAACCTGCACATTAAGTGTCAGGGTTTCACAGAAGATTGCTACTGTAGCTCAAAATATCAAATTCATTTAATGCATTTTATCAGATAAGGATGGAAATTTTATCTTCACCAAAAATCAATATGAATATTCTAAACAATGAATATTTGAGTGTGAAAACCAAGTTATGCAGTAAAATAAGTAAGCGAAGGAAATTTTATGAAGGGGTTCCCGTTTCATTTATATAGAGGATTGAAAATGAGTGTGTGTTTCATATGAGCAATATGAAACAAGTAGCATAATTTTTTATATTTTATGAACTTTGATTAAGCCAATTATTCAGATTATTAAAAAACAATTATTTTTTTTTATATGAAACAAACAAAAAATTAAATCTTATTTATTGTATGTTTTGTTTGGAGTTATATTCATTCACTAAAATAAGTAGAACACCATTCAAACAAACAAACAATTTATCCATTCCTATACATATAATTAACACCCTCTACTCCTACCAGAATTCATCAAAACCTGTCCACAATAGAAGTATACAAATGGATCCACAAAACCAGATGACAGCATCATTAGCAATACTGTACACGTTATGTAACACACATTCACATTCGTCATGTGGAAGTCAATTATATTTCTCCGTTTATAATTATGTATTCTCAAACAGTTTGGTGCTAATTTACTCTTCGCTAATTGCCTTTTCTTTGTATGATAATAGTTGCAAGCGATATTCAAGTATATTCCATTAGACAATACATCTAGTCGTTTTTTTATAGTTTTTTTGAATCAGCATTCACTGCGAAATCAGCATTCACGGCCGCTAAAGTAGACATCCCAACAGTTCCAGCTGTCGTAAATCAACTGCAACAGTACCCACTTTGTACATGTTATATTAAATGGAACACAAATTTCACACAGACTTTTTTTCGTAATTGCCTGAGATTTGTTTTACAGATAGTATGAAGATATTAGGGTACAGATAGACTGGGTGTTGTTCATTGTACACAAACACCAGAAAAAATTCCAGAATTTTCTGTTTTTCATTTCTGAAATAACTTACTCACACTGCAGTATCCCTCACTGATCCCGTTCTAATCGTTTGTTAATATTTTTACAAAATGGGAATGTTATGAATTATAATTAAATTGATATCCTTTTTGTGTTTGAATACAGGTTTTATATGTGTCCAGATGTTATTTACTCAGTTAAAGCTAGTAATGCCTATAATATAATCCATCTAATTATTTGTTTGTCTTCTGGACTAAACACCATTCTCATGCATTAGTAATTAAAAACAATCCATCACGTTTGATTGACAGCACCAACCACCGTGTCAATTACCACATGTAACCAATCTCACTATATACATTGTGTTATCCATTATCAGTGCGGCCATCTTTCTCACAACATTCTATCATGTTATCAGCCTGTATTATCTAACTATTAACAGCACCCTTGTGTATTGTTTGTTAATTATTGTACATTATGTAACTCACATCACTCTCAATGAGTGATTGGCACTGTCAGAGATTCTCCACAAATATTGACAGAGAAGTTAGTGCCAATATCTTCCACCTGAGCCGCACTGACCACCTAATTAATGCCACCGCTCATTAACCATTGTTCACTGATCAGCTGCTCAGTTGTGCGCACGTGTCAGATAGTGTCGGCAGTCCAGTGTACTTTATCCATTAAATAAATGTTTTTCTTTCCATTTGCTGACAACATAGCCGTATATTGCATATAAGTACTAAACTTGTACCAAGCAGACCTGTGGTATTGTATAGGGGTACTAAATTTGTATGAACGTTTTTTTCGGCAAGCAATACAGTTAGGCCAAAAAAAAAATACCTGTGTTTCCAGTGGCCCGACCGACCCTATTTTAAAAAAACTTTTTATGAATTTTCTTTTTTTATTTGTTTTGAACAATGATTTATCACAATATATCGCGTAAACTGACATCACAGAGAAACTTTCAGCTGTATCATCAACTTGTATGGGGTTTATGAGATAAATACATGTAGAATCTAACAATATCTTGCTCCAAAAAAAAAAAAAAAAAAAATGCCTACCGACCTACCCTATTTTTTAGAGCATGCAATAAGAAACACACTTTTTTTTTTTGGCCTAAGTACTTTCATATTAATTGAAGGACCATCCGATGCCACTTAGATGTGGACAGCAGAAAAAAAGAGGCTAATGTAATCAATGTAACAAGTCCAGAAGACGCTCAAGCGGCCATTTCGCGATCTTCTTTGATGGACAAGTGAACACTATGCTGATTCTTTGGTGTCTGTCTAATAATCTATGAAAAAAGTGTAAGTATGTCTGTGCGTGTGTCTATTAATTAGTCCCGTATCGTGTTGACTTGAAACCTGCTTGCATATAATTTTAAATAAGATTTTGAGTTTTCATTTTTTCTTCTTCTTCTAACAAAGGTTTAAGTATATTAATGGTGCAATATAATTAACGGTTAGTAAGGTAATAAAAACTATTCACACATAAAACTATTCTTGTAATTAATATTAATAAGTGAACAAATGCAAGGTATGTGAAAAACTAACAGGATGTCGCCAGTTTTTAGACAAACGATCGAGATTGCCATATGTTCCTTTAAATAATAATAAAGTTAATCAGCTAATAACAATTGAGTTAAACAGCAGCAGAGTAATGACAATTATAACATAAATAATTACTGCATTGCAAGTGAGAAAATTACTTTTTTTTCTTCTGCAATGCAGTCCCGAAGTCTACTTAAGTCATAAAAACAAAAAAACGACTGATTGTAAATTAAATGGGTGAGAATATACACCATGCAGTTTTTTATGGATCTAAAGGATTTTTTATATTAGTCTTTCATATATAGCTCTAAATACAGGCTCTAAATTTTAAATTTACTGTTTTAAATATTGTTTTTGTTATTTCATGTGTATTAGGGATCAAATATGTTATTTTAAATAAACTATTCAAAAGACATGTAAATGTATCCCACCATAATTACTACACTTGATGTGGTGCAATTAATAAATCCTAGGTCAAGAGTTTGTGTTGAAACCTAGTTTCAAATAAACAGAAAAATCACAATATAAAAACACAGAGAGAACAAACCCCTGATGCAACAGCAATTAATTTACCATGTAAACTGTTCTAAACATTCTTTTACGGAGAATAAAATCATTGAGGGTGCTTTCAAAACAACGGGCCAAGAAGTAAATTGCAGAATGACATTTCCACAATTGGAAACATGTCACATTAGTCTTTCTCAATAGAAATCATTTATACTGGGGGAAAACTCATTGAGTGCGGAGAATTAAACCTATAAAAGAAATCTGTTTAGTAGCTTGTATAGTATAGCAATTGTTTCGTAGCTTGTATAGTATAGCAATAGAATTGATCCTGGCAAGCAGACCTGCAAGGAGACTTACTTGCACTATTAATATGTCATAAAAGGAATTACAAATACCAATAATACCCTGCAATTATAAGACAATATTTTGCAAAAACAACCAATTTTTCTATTTTCTTCACCCAATATTTTATTAAGTGAAAATAAAATGCTCATAAAATTGCGTTTGCAACAGATTATTCTCCTGTCCTAGACTCCGCGACTCGAATCTGACAAGGATGTGTCAATTGACCAACAATTTACCGGTAATCGGCAGTTGAAACTATAAAGTGAAACACATTTTCATTTATTATTCAAGACTCAAAAAGAAAAAAAGTCTGCGATGAATTTTGAAAAATCTTTAAGTTATAGCTTCATGTGTGCACTAAAAACAACAAGAACAGCAGCAATATACACTCACACACCTCAGAAAAACAGACATAAAAGTCGTATACAAAAAAAGGTCAATACAAATATTAAAGGCAAAAAATAATACAAGAAACTGTTGGGTGTTTTTGAAATCCAGCTTCTTTTAATTTCGATCTGTCATAGGATTTACTGTGAGCCTGGAATATTTTGATCAACATCTGGTTTTCATGGAAAAGTGGTAGCTTCAAATTCTATAAAAGACACCCCAAATCAAGCTGATTCTTCAATAAATAAATAGAATATGTAGAACAGTTTAACATTTTAAGCTTAACAGAGAATTAAAGCTTTATAAATACAAAATTGACCTGTTTAAAGGGGATCAACAATGTTTTACATCAAGTATTAAAGCACTTTTACAAATCCAATGAAATAAATCCGTAATCCAATGAGAGTTTAATCTATTGATAAATTGATTCCACTTACACTCTAATCCTTCTGTTTTTCTCACAACTTGGTGTTAACTTTTTCAAACACTAAAAAAAATCCAATCCATAACAAAAACTGTGTCCAGGCTTATCTATAAGATCAAAGACAAAACAATCAATAGAATCCTTTTGTTGATATTCAAAATCAATGATAATCCATAAGTTGAAGTTCCATCAGTCTGACCCGGAGACTGGGAGTCTAAGAGTCCCTGGGAATAAGTGTACCCAAAAATGCAAATATTGGAAGACGGGTTAGACCATTAATATCTTTATCCACAAATGTCTCTAGCGAGTCCAATATTTATATTCCTCGAAATGCATCAGAAACAAATATTTCAATATTGCTATTACGACCCAATACCCAGGAGACAGCGATATTACTGTTTTCTGTACGAGCGAAAATAATTTCATCGAAGATACACTCGTTTTTTTCTATTGATAAACATTTCTAGTTGGAAATTCCATTTCTCAGACTGATTCTTTATTCAGGATCTCGATCTGTGGTAATACTGGGTTTGTTAATTTCGTCATATTTTGCGAACGCGCAATATTAACCAACATTACATGCTGCGTGACAATTGATAACAAAAATTCTTTGAATCGACAAACAATCTGAAAGAGTGCAGCTGATAAAATCTTGTTCATCTTGTCATAATGCTGACAAATATCATGGGATCTGTAATAATTGATTTGTACAATGCTGAATTGCAGATCTTTGAGTACATTCAGTATTCCAAAAGACAACAAAAAATTTGAGTTCCCCAGTTTAAACATTAATGGTTTGTTTGTTTGTTTGTTTGCATGATGTTTTACACCATTTTGAGCACATGTTAGGCCATATAGGACGATCAATTTTAGTTGAGGTAGAGGCAGACCATCCTATTATTCCTGGGTTAACCAGTACTGGAGAATTAAAGGGAATTTAGAGACAGAGCCAAACGGCTCTGTTATTGAGAGTTCTGAAAAAGGTGAAAAAAGGTGGAAAATTATCAAAATCGGATGATAAACAAAAAATATATGACCATTTGAGGCTTGCTCTAAAAGGGATAGGGGAGCCACCATTTTGAGAACTATGACATCATAGTTGCATATTACCATATATGGAATATTGATAAATATCATTTAAAGCAAAGAAAATCACTGCAAATGAATGCAAAATCCTTTACTGTCATATAAAGCATTATGGCTATTAAGTATCTACATATTTTTCATACAGTTGTAATTTTTTCTCTATAAATCAGTAAATTTTCATATTTATAAATATCCCATATATGGTCAATTAGTACTGTGATGTCATAGCTCTCAAAATAGTGGCTTCCATTATCCGTTTCAACAGAACATGCAAATGATCATATCTTCTTTGTTTATATCATCCGATTTTGATAATTCTTTCACCCTTATTCAAGTTTATCAGAACTCTCAATATTAAAGATGGTTTGGCTGCAGTGTCGCTACATTCCCTTTAATGAAACAATATATAAGTGGTGACAATTATATTAATTATGTACATTGATCCATATTTGTGTCATTCATGTTTTGTTCCTCGTTCCCTATCAATCCTTGTTCCTTATCAGTACTAAATTTCATTTATTTGCTGTTCCCTATCAATATCTTTTGTCGTTAATGTTTTGTTTCCTATCCATACTTTTTCATTTATGTTTCATTTTTGCTATTCATAATTTTGCATTGCCAAAATGTTGAGATTTTACCATATTTTCACTAGGTGATAAAAAGTGTGTTACTCGGTTTTTATCCTTGGGTTCTATAGTAAAATAAAAAATCTTTGGCGGAGTAAAAAGATGATAATTTTCAAGTTTTGATTTTGAAAGATACAAATTTTGAATCAATTTGCATAAATGTGTTTGAAATATGTAGGGTTTCAAAATAATCACATTGTAAATACCTTAATTTTAACAGTAAACTTGGTTGAACATCAAGGATAAAGACCGAGTTTATCACCTACCAGAATGTATTGTTATGTCTTATTTCTGGTCACTGATTGGTCAGTTTTTTTGATGATGCTCTATCAAAATTATGAATTTATGTTTTGTTCCATTTATGTTTTGGTGCATTTATGTTTTGGTTCATAATCAATACTTTTATTATATATTTTGTTCCATTTATGTTTCGTTTTCTATCCATGCTTTTGTAAATTTATGTTTTGTTCCCTATCTTTGCCATTTCTGTTTTATTATCGGTTATTTATGCTTTGTTTTCATTTACATGTATGTTTTGTTCCCTGTCTTTGTCATTTATATTTTGTTCTCTTGTGTCATTTCTGTTTTGTTCCCAAGTGTCATTTCCGTTTTGTTCCCAATATTGTCATTCAGGTCTTAATCCCTATGGATGTGCTGATGATACAATAATTAGTGTGCTGTTGCATAAAATCAGAAAATTAACCACTCAAGAAGAATCTTGTATGGAGCAAGAGACTAGCTAGTCCATTATTTTTGACAAAAGTTCATGATGTAGCGATTTGGTATCTTACAGAGAAAAAAAGAGACGTGGAAAGATTTTGTCTTTTAATTAGAATCTTAACTCACTGCACACTCATTATATGTGCAGAAAGAAAATGGTAAAGTATTGGTGCAGTCGTTTTAAGTCTTAGCTCTTATACAGTATGTTTTACAGAGGCCATGTTTATGTCCTCGAAATAGGTAATTTCCTGTGTAAAAGTCTTCAGTCAACGACCGACTGAACACCGAGAGACAAGTTCTTCCCCTATATGAAGCCATACACGAGACGCACAGGTTCATCCATATCAGCGAAGATTTGCAGAAGCTTTTAAATTAACACATACTCTGCTTTAATACCATGATAGTGTCATTGATATTGTATGTAGTTTACACACGCCCTCATCAATACCATTCCGAAGGCTAATACCATATAGAGGAGTTGTTTCCAGTACGCTCGGCGAATATAATTAAAGGCTTACTTAATGACTCATTGTGTACCCTTACGGACAGTTATGGCATATATGTTATAATATCCATGGCAACCTTCGCAAGTATTTTACACAATAATCAACTCATACCAATGGAAATTATCAGCTATTGTCGTCAACAATGGCTACTGTAGTCGCTAAAATGACACCTTTCATCAAGGACACTTTGGTCGTCATTACTACAAGTCATTTTGTCAGTATTTTCAATTTTTACTCGATTTTGAAAATTATTAGACAGTTGCTTAGGATGCTATTGATTGCTCAAATTCCAATAACTGTAATAGTCAACACCGAATGTGTGACAAAATTCCAATTATATATTTTAATAGACTTAACAGCAGACTGGTTCATCACACCTGCAGTAAGATTATGCAATACAGATGATTAATATAACATTCAATACTGTCCCATTTTTATAATCAGTCATTATATATCTGTCAATTTCATGTAAGTGACATGAGACTGGCCTGTCAATGTTTAATTAATGATTTTTTTTATCAGTACATTTCACCTGTATTTGAATGTTGTGCAGCAATTAAAATTCAATTATAAATAAGGGTTGATTGATGAGAGGCGTGAGAAAGAAATAATTCAAATTACAATCTTATTTCTCCTTTATAAAATCTGATGTTGTTTTTTTTGCATATACAAATTTTCCTTAAATATGATAAATAATATCTGACCATGCAATGATAAAAACCGACATGTATTCAGTGGTGGAAAATCAACCTAAAACGAGAGTCCACTAACAATCACAAAATCATGCAAATTTAATAAATATCACAAAAGATACACCACAAACTTACTTCTGTATCGTTTACATATCCACACAACATTTTTATATATCCAAAAAAACAACGCACCAGTTAATCAATCCCACAATAAATATCACATACCAGCAATACTCACTTTTCAATTGCTTTACCACTTTTATATATTCCGCTAAATCCTTAGATAGAAGTGTTTTAACCTCACATCACAACAATAAATCCATTTCGAGTCCAAATATACATATACTATCCACTACTTCAACCCTATGAAGACACTATACCCTTGCATCCAGCCTGCTGTTCAATGAATGAGTGAGTGAGTGACAGCTCTGTGTGAAATGAACATTGTGTACGAATCGGCCAATCAGAGAAGACTATTTGCGAAAAACCAATTTTACTATGGGGTAGGCTAATTGAGATAATGTGGAGAAGATAAAATATAGGCTGTGGGTAATTTCTTTTTTTCAGCCGATATGCGATTATGAATTAAATGCTTTTAACAAATAAAATGTATTGTACAGGATTTAAAAAGAATTTTAAATGACGCTTATGCTCACACTGTGTAGCATATGAAACGCATTTACAAGTAAAATATAATGGTTTATGAGGTCCTGAATACGTCTGTAAGAAATAAAAAAAATGTATATAATAATAATTGTATTACTTTTGTATATAGGGTCAATTAAAAAACTTCGGTATTAAATTAATTAAATAGACAATTTTTGACAAATATAACGAAATATAAATGTATATTTGGCTATAGTATTATTATTATAGATTGCATAATATGTTGGCAGCTGCATTTCAACCAAATTATCTCATGAAAATACCTTAATTAAAAAAGTATACAATATTTCCAACATTCTCCTGGCACATGATTACAATATCATCCAGACAGTGTTAAAGGGACGCATGGCAATCTTAATTTAGTTATGAAGCAATATAATTAATTGCAGCACAATTTATTTATCCAATACTATTTAAACTTGAATTTATATATTTTTAAACGTCTCCAGTGTTGTTTTTAATGCATTGCCCCTGGGGGCAATTAAATGGGGGGTTACGGTAGTAATACGCAATAACACTTTGCTCTGGACCTTTCAAATAATACTTATTAACAGTTTGAAAATATGCAAGTTATGTAGAAAAATCAGTCAAGTTTTAAAAAAGAATCAAGATTGCTGTGTGTCCCTTTAAATATTGTGCAAGAAATGCCACTAAGGCCAAGCACAGCAGGGGTGGGGTAATAACATAAATTGGAGCGGCACTTTACTCAGTTAATCTCATCACCACCACCAGAAGAAGCCAAATTAGCAGACATGTGTTACATGCACATGTATCTATTGTTTCTAAAGGGTGGTCTTCTCTTTATATCCAATAAAGCTGTTAAAGGGGAACTGTGGTTCCCATATTTCTTGGAAGCTTTTCTTATTATTGAAGGCGAACATTCACATTTGTTGTAAATTATGTTTGCGATTTTTTCCGAGCAATGATATTTCAAGTTTGTACCTTAACCAAACTTTTGAATGGTTGTAACTTTCAATTGATGTGGAAGAATTTAAATTACGTGCCATCTGATTCATCAGCTGACGCATGTTTCAAAAGACATTGTGTTTGGCTGTTCTTATTGGCTGAAATTAGGAATAGTAGATTTTTATGCAAGGATTAGTGGTTATAAAGAATTTAATTGAAATTCAGTGATTGTTTAGGCAGGCACTGCATTATGCCTTCAGATACAGTGTCCTTTAGGGCCATGTTACCATCGCATCTTACCATCGAACATCCGACACATCGACCTAGGTCGATGGTCGATGGTAAGATGCGATGGTCGATGGTAAGATGCGATGGTAAGATGCGATGGTCGATGGTAAGATACGATGGTTAATCGCATCTTACCATCGACCATCGCATCATACCATCGACCATCGATCCTACCATCGACCATCGCATCTTACCATCGACCATCGACCTAGGTTGACAATGCTACATACAAAATATCAGACATCTAGTTCTTGTAGTTTCAAAGAAGAAGTGTTTTCCCTACACAACTCAATGTAAAACATAGACCCTCAGGGCAGGGGCCATTTATAACTGACCCCAGGGTCATCATTTGAACAAACTTGGCAGATGACCATAAGACAACGCTACATACAAAATATCAGACCTCTAGGTCTTGTAGTCTCGGAGAAGATTTTTTTATGTTTTCCCTATATAATTCTTTGTAAAACATGTGACCACCGGGTCGGGTGCCATTTATGACCCCGGGTCATCATTTGAACAAACTTGATAGAGGACCATAAGACAATGCTACATGCAAAATATCAGACCTCCAGGTCTTGTAGTTTCGAAGGAGATTTTTAACAGTTTTCCCTATATAACTCTATGTAAAGCATGTGACACCCGGGTCGGGGCCATTTACGACCCCAGGGTCATCATTTGAACAAACTTGGCAGAGGACCATAAGACAATGCTACATGCAAAATATCAGACCTCAGTCACCTCTAGGTGTTGCGGTTTCGGAGAAGCAGATTTTTAAAGTTTTTTTAAATAAAACTGATAAGCCCCAGGGTTTCAGAGAAGAACGGACAGACAGACGACGGACACTTCGCCATGACATAAGTCACAAATCTAGAAAACCTACCCCTTACCAGTGACATAAAAAATTTCCCCTTCCCAGTGAAGGAAAAAGCTACCCCTTCCCAGTGAAAGAGAATTCTACCCCTTCTTAGTGAATTAAACATCTACAGCTTCCCAGTGAAGGAACATCTACCCCTTCCCAGTGGAGGAAAAATCTACTCCTTTCCAGTGAAATAAAAAACCACCCTTTCCTAGTGAAGTAAAAATCTACTCCTTCCCAGTGAAGGAAACATGTACCTCTTCACAGTGAATGAAAAATATACCCCTTCCCAGTGAAGTAAAAATCCACCCCTTCCCAGTGAAGTAAAAATTTAACCATTCACCATTCCCAGTGAAGGAAAAATCTACCTCTTCCTCGTGAAGTAAAAAAGCTACCTCTTCCCAGTGAATTAAAAATCTATCCCTTCACACTTTCCAGTGAAGGAAAAATCTACCCCTTCACAGTGAAGTAAAAATCTACCCCTTCACAGTGAAGTAAAAATCTACTCCTTCCTAAAAACCTGAAGTAAAAATATGTACCCATTCACAGTGAAAGAATGTTTTAATTTTAGACCTATAAATCATATCGCTGCAGTGCAATATTATAAATCACCAAATCTCACAATAACACCCAATTATATAATATTAGGTCCATAAATCTTATATTCTTTATAAACCATAATAATTAAGCTATAGCTGAGGTATTGTGGGTGCATTAGACCATTATTATACCCAGAGATGAGACCACATGTCAACACAGACCCTGGGGCTTCCTGCTGTGTACAAACACTGAAGGTGCCAGACTCCACCACACATCACTGCTAATACAGTAACCAACTTCTGGTGCAGGCTGATGGGGTGAGAGTTAAAGGGGAATATTGATGAATTATTTTTCTTAACTAAAGGGGAATGTCTGCCAATGGACCAACATAAACCTTGGGAATTGGATCATAGTCATTATTGAGAAAAAAATGACAGTGCATACTAGGCTTATTTGCACTTATATAACTAATGGTATATTGAAAATATAGAATCTTGTTATTCCACTCCCACACCGTAAGTTATGTGATAAAATACAATATATATATATATATATATATATATATATTTATTTAAAGTACCGGTACTCAATTCATCTTTATGCTAGATTTCCCACAGGCCTGTGGATGTCCTGAGAGAATGCAGGATCATTTATTTGTGAAATTTAATATCTAAATGTATAGAGACATTTGAAATGTAAAATGTTGTTATTGTACTGTACATATGAGGAAAGACATTAAACAATACTGACAAACAATTTTATCATAAGTATAATTAAACAACAAAGGGAATTAATCAATAGAATCAAGTAGCCTGTTTTTGAACAGCAAAACCTGTGCATCATCTCTCACACAATGCTCAAAACAAATTATGTCACATTGAATAAGGGGTCCATTTTAAACACCTTTAGTCCACACACAACCCAATTTAGAGGCTCATTAACTCTTCTCTGCAGCCATTTACCTGATAAGGATCACTTTTTATCAAGGCCCTGAAGGACCCAGATCCAGCCAAATGTTGGAATAATTAGCTCCCTTTATCTAAATCTTCCAATATCTAATCATTTTAATCATTTTATCTTTCAAAAATAGGTGATCAACAGCCGCCTTACTGCAAGCAGTGCAGATTAGATCTAGACAAGTTTTTCACAGTTGATTATAAGTCATCAGATGGCTTTGTAACATACTTGTGAACAACTTTACACACTGTTGTATAAATGTTTGGGCACACTGTTATCTAATTAAGTCACCTATTTGTTGCTTAATCTATTTTTAATAAATATTTGTTTAACAGTTTGTCTTGTGTTTGTTCTGCTGTCAGAGGTGGTGCAGTGTGTTTTAGGGGAACATCATAAAACCATCAGGGGCGTAGCTGGCCGATTTTAAGATGTAGGCCCTGTAAATCGATTAAGCATCGCAGTTGCGAAGATGCTAGGTATGGGAGCCTGGTGCCCCAGATTATTATTTTTTTTAAATGGTGCTTTCAACGAGTTTGGGCGTGGGGGACTTTTTCCGGGGGAAAAAAAGAACTCCAGAACTCAGTTTTTGGATAGATTTCAAGATTTTATTGGCGAAATGTTATTACAAAAATTCTGTTTCGTAATATTTTGCAACAAAACTCTTCACCCAACTTAACCCTGCCTTCTTAATCTGCATTTTTAATGCATTTTTTAGCATTTAGAATGCTCATATTTGGGGAAAAGTTGTAGGCCCATAAGCAGATAATTTTATACAACTGACTACTTACATCTACTAAAACATTAAGTGAAGTAAGCTATGCAAAGATTATATTGTAAATTAAATTGCAATATTCAATCCATTGTATTTTGTAGTAGTATGGTGTATTTCGATCACCGACTCACTAAAACACTGATCCAGTTAATGCTATACAAATTTGTAAAATGTTGTACATAGAATAAAACAATTTAAGCAATGTAAACATGACTGTAACATTAAACAAAACATGTATGTATAGGACATTCTTTATACTCCAGACTACATCAAGAAAACATAACACCGAAGGTCATAACCCGCAAGCCACATCTCCTGATGTTAACCGGGCTACATACATAATTATGATGGACTGTTCTTTCTTTGAATTAAGACCATTCCAATTATATTACAAAGGGAGTAACTCCCAGGCTGATCTGGGTTTACAATGGACATTGTATTACTTGCAGGCTGATCTGGGTTTACCATGGACGCAAAGGATATTATAGTCGTGCTTAGAGGTTAAGGGTTAACAAACTTAATCATGTTATCCAAAGGTAAAAAAACAACAAAATATTGGTAAATAGACTGAAAAGCAACTAAAGAGGGTATATGTGAAATATAAAAAAAATGAGAAAAATGGTCCAATAGAAAATACAGAATCTCAAACGCAATGGCATGGTAGGTCACATCTCCTGATGTTAACAAACTTATTGCCCAAAGGTTAAAAAACACACATTAAAATGGTGGTATAGAGACTGAAAAACAAATAGGTAAAGAGGGTATAATGTGAAATATAAACCATAAAGTACTTGGTGACCCTCTTTAGGACCTCATTATTTATCAGTGTGCTGTATTGATACTGTAGGAACGTTACAACTAATGTTATCCGCATACTTGTGCACGTTTTCACAATGGATTAACTATTTGAGAAGTGCCGTCACCATTCCAGCGTTTATGCGACAAAATAAAGCGATTGTTACCCGTTTTCAACACCTTAAGTTGTCATATGATCTAATAATGGTTTTGTTGGTGAATACAATATTGAACAAGACTTTATAAAATAGATAATGTTTAACATTTTTTTATAGACGATTTGGCCGTGTACAAAAATAAATAAATATATATATATAATAAACATGTCTGAAATAATTACTATTATTTCAAAGTATTTTAGACACCTAAATGTTGAATTTAATTTAAAAAAACTGTATACATATTTTTCATAGATTTTTACAGGAGTGAATATAAATGGAGACAAACATTGATAATCTATAAGTGTTTATAGATCGTAAATAAACAGTTCAATATGCTCAAGTACAATTCCACAAAAAGTTGATTAAAAGCTATATTTCAATGTCATCCAAGTATTATTAAGTACTCATCCTCCACAGTGCAATAAAACTGATAATGAAAAATAACAAACTCTAGACAGTCCTGTGGCTATAGATGACACGATTGTTTGTTATATTTAGACGACATTTCATCTTATATATACCACAGGAGCGAATCAAGTATATTCTGTCAGAGGCGATGAGGTTTGAACCAGCATACCGTAATTCTTTTAGATTAGTTGTCCAAGAAAGCACATTTAATTTTTTGAATTTCTAGAGTGGTATTGAAGTCCTCGCATAAAAAGTGTTTGGGACAAAGAGACTCGTGTTTTAACATAAAATACAGCCTTGATTTGAACAAAACAAAACACTAAAAATAACCGAAATTCAAAAAAGTTGCGTTTTTTAAAGTTCCTACTATAAATCTATAGAACACTGCCTCTCACCTATTGCCTAAAAGCAACCCCAGGTGGTTTCCTCGAGTAGGTGTTATATGTTCTAGGCATCGTTAGCGGCATGGACCTGTGGGTTTCTCTGTGTATACTAAATTCTGTGCTTGTCTTTGACAGCAAGCTTGTACAGTAATGAGTGTAAGATGTATACTAGCTATTTTCATTTCTCATTGTCTAACAGTAACCCCATTTTAGTAATTCAGATACTTGAACATCATAAACAACCACAGATATACAATAACTGAAGTGACCAACTAAATATCATTACCAGAGATATAATTTATGATCTTTTAAACTGATTACAAAACAAGCTACACAGCAAATCACTCTCGATGACGCAGATGACAATGTTATCGTGGTATTGCTGTGGAAGGAAACTGTAGAACCCGGGGAAAACCCACGTGTCCGAGCAGGCAACACCAAGACTTACGAATTAAACTGCGTTGCACAGGTTAGAAGCGAATGCACTACTGTCTATAGGATCATTGACAGTGGCCAAAATTAATATCACTACCAGAGTTATAATAAATACTGATAAAGGTGATCCTTTGGGAGCAACAAACACAGTTAAGAGAATAAAGCAGCAGACTCAGTTTTATTGAGTCTGTTCATGAGAAGTAATGAAAGAAGCAACACCTCTCATGCCCCCTAGCAGCGGCTTAAGCGGTATTCTACTTCAAAGCCACCTATATTAGGCTCGTTGGTCCCAAAGATCAGTAATTGATAGTGGCCATCCATACTGGATGCAAATGGCCAAACTAGAGAATTTCTACCATTACATACCTGACACTCCATTTAGATCACCAGGTACTACTAATAACAGAGCATATTTATTCCTTACAGTTATTATGCAGCCACTTCATCAAAGCCAGGTAACAAGGAGCCTGAGGATATACCACCTGACAATTCAATATTTATAAATGGTGCCAATAATGAAGATTACCCTACTGGGCAGTCTGGAGGAAATGTGGCAGAAAGGTCACTCAGTGTAAGACATATTCATTCTGCTGTAATATGTAATATCATCTCTCAGAGTTCATTGAGCTGTAATTCCATTTCTCAGAGTATGTGTAACAAGGGTTAATGGAAAAGAAGATCTTCAATTCCAGACATAGCTGTAGAATCACTTACAGAATTAAGGGTCCATATTCGTGGAACTGATTTTTTGTTTATGGCTTTTACAGAATTAAGGGTCCATATTCGTGGAATTGATTTTTTGTTTATGGCTCATCAACACATTGTATGGTATTTAGAGCCTCCCGAATAAATGGGAATCTGAGATCCATGCCCTATATAATTTTATACTCTTACTATCGAATAGTTTCCTATGGTTCTTTAACATGCTTGTACGGAGGATAGACATCCAAAACATGGGACCGCCGGTTAACCTCCCCTTCTGACTGACGTGGCTAAGGGAAGTGTCTTGCAGAAGGAAAGTTTGAACCCAGGATCTCCAGATTCAAATATGAACGTGCGATCGAATTTGAAAAATTACACAATATTATTTTTTAAAAATGACCTTGCAAGTCACACAACTTTAACCAAAAGGACCACAGAATATACATCTATGTACAAAAATGTATATAATGTTTGACAAAACACAAGTCCCTATAGTGCAATAAATAAATACATTTACATGTCCATGTGGTCCCTATTTCATGCAGCACGGAACACTACCTGCATGGACATGGTCAGACACCTCTGCTGCAGCCAGTAAAAGTACTGTAAATTAGCAATAATTCCTAATTGCAATATAAATAGGAACTGACACCTTCTACTGTGCATGCTGAAATCTGGAATATGTCAACAAGTAAATATGTTACAACAATAATTGTCACATATACATTTAGATGATAAAATGCAAACAGGCAAACATGATATTAGAAATCAGCCAATAGCTGGGCTATTCATAGGCTAAACAAACTTAAAATGGCTGAACTTTTGTCAAATATTTTAGACAATTTGGCTAATGTCATTTTAGCCCATACAAATAAACCTTTGAAGTTGGCAAATTTTAATGGCAAAAAGGGCTAAAATATCTTTTTCGTGAGCATATTACCATGTTTGTATTAAAATACCCGAGTGGTTCCCTGTGTTATGATAAGAACTGCTCAATAATTTTAGTACTATAAAACATAAAAACTGTTATAAAATACATGTTTGCACAATCATGAAAAAGTTATTTTAGCCATCTTCGCCACTTCGCCAAACATCAATATGATCATTTGTATGGACAAATATGACATTAGCCAAATCGGCTAAAATATTATTATTTTATACTAAAGTTTAGTCATTTTAAACTTTGTTTAGCCTATGGTGACTGGCAAAGGCTTATAATGAAGCCCAGCTGCAGTTTGTTTGTATTGTGTTTTACCTCATTTTCAACACATTTAAGGTTATATATGACGTCAATGTTTTTTTGGTGGAGGCAGACCACTGACTTATCCTGGGTAGAACCAATACTGTACACCTCCCACCATAATAATCATAAGGCAAATTAGTGTTGGAAATCGGCTGAAAATCTGTGTGATAGATCATCAGAATATTTAACCGACCAATGGTCGACTATTAATCAATTAAACATGGCTGCTTAATATAACACAAGTGTAATCCTTTTTCAGACTATAATAATTAAAGAAAAGAAGAACATTTCAAGTATGTCTGGTAATAAAGCAGTTGAATGAAACCGACCATCATTCATTTGAATTATAAGTTGTGATACCAGTTAGAGATATCATATTTCTTGCATACCGGACAAGGATATCCGCCATTTTACCGGGCTAGATATTTCCATCTCACCCTACGGTTGAGATCAAATTCACGCGCGCCAACATCCGGTATGCAGGAAACATGCAAAACGTTAGTAGCTGGTGGCGTCGACGCACAAAATGCCTCTGATATGCAAGAAAAATAATCTATCATGGGTTTTCGGTTCAGATAGGGAATTCCAACCCTCGGTTCCGATAAAAACACTTATACCTCGGGTTGAAATTCCCTATCTTCACCGGATAGAAAGATTCTTATAGTGATTATTGGTACTTGTTCCAAAATAACATTTTAGAGATTTTAAATAATGAAATAATTTAAGCCACATCTGAGTAAAGTCGATCATGAAAAATGTAATCGATTAATCAAACAAAAGGTTTAACTGATCGATGATCGATCAAATCGATTAATCGGAACAACACTAAGGCAAACACAATTAAAAACAAAATAGATGTCACATTAATCTTCAAGCAATTATATAATCGCTGTAAGATCAAAGCCAGACTCAGCCTAACTGCACTGTCCTGGTTTCTCCCAATTAAAATCGGAGCCTTAAATAAATTACAAAGTGTGAAACTGCCTGATAAAAATCTCTGGCAAAAAATAAACCAAGATTTCCATGATTGGTTTCAATTAAGATCACTATCAACTTTATTTTTTAGCAATATCTAACAAAACTAAAAACACTTTTATGGCTTTGCCCTAACTTGAAGATGCTATCTGACTTTTTTATTGACCTAATATGGTAATAATAGAGTTTGAGGAAATGACCAATCGGATAAAATTGTTCACAGGGCACCCTCCCACAGGAAATTACTTCTTACATACATACTTACCATTAATTGGAAGCAAAATATTATTATCTCCTAATCATTATGTTTATGTCAAGTGGGTGTTAATCTTTAATCACAGACACTGTAGGAGCCAATACAGGGTAAGTAGGGGTCATTGCAGGCTCCCTCTACCAGTCAAGTGGTTACCAGGGGAGAATTCCTTCATCATCTACTTGGCAGGGATTAGAGAGGCATTGGTTAGTACCCCAGCTGTGTTTGATCATGCTGTCCGGATTACACAATGGCATAATGGCTGAGCCAGTCTTGTCTGGACAAATAATGCATCACTTCTACAGTTTCTAACATCAGTTTATTAAAAAGCATGTTTTAAATATCGTTCTCAAAGAAATTCACCGCCTCGAGGGGTTAAAAACGCTGCGTTTGAAACCTTGCATCTCACAACTGCGGGTTTGAATCCCACTGGTAGCTTGACTTGTAAGCATGGAAGTATCGAGGTATACAGTACTGCTTCTACACAGGAATAAGTGATGGTCCGCCTCCACCAAAACACCAAACAAACAAAAAAATCAAAGAAATTGTTGTCATTTAATGGTCTATGGTACTCATAATTTTTTCTCTCCATGTACTGGAGATTTTTAATTAGCAACATCAGCAGTATATGTATATTCCAGATCATTCTTAGAACAAAATGTGAGGTTTTGTGTAAAATGATTTCAATAATAATTTATTGCCATTTCTTTCTTTGTTGAATAAAAAAACATGATCTTAATATAGACCTGAAGACTGAAGCATATTCCAGACAACTTAAAGTTCCAGTTGCTAAGCAACTATTATAAAACAATGAAATAAGAAACTTAATCAATTTATATAAAAAAAAAAATATGATATCTGAAAAGTAATCAAGTTATCATCCTATTTTACCCGGGCGAGTATGCAATTAATGACTCTTGACTACCACCTTACAATCACCTGCAGTCATTTAAGACACCAATCAATACACGGAAATGATGGTACAATAGCCGGAACTCTGGTACAATAGCCGGAACTCTGGTACAAATGTAATGAAAATCAATTGTTTGACAATAAGTGATATTCAATTCCAAGTTTTTAAGTAAATATTGAGATTTGAGTCATAATTATTAAGTACATTATGAAGTACAAAAATCGATGCAGGCTTCAGGTGAGAATACCGTGTCTTATTCATTCATAATGTTTTTCCAATAAACTGCTGCAGTGGTGTTAGTGGTCTGCATGTGGAAGGTGTTGGATTCAATCCCCGGGTACCACCAAATGGTACAATCCCCGGGTACCATCAAATACTTCATAAAAATGGTACTATTTTGGTACTATCCCCGGGTACCATCAAATACTTCATAAAAATGATACTATCCCCGGGTACCACCAAATACTTCATAAACATGGTACTATCCCCGGGTACCACCAAATACTTCATAAAAATGGTACTAGTCGCTCCGTTGCTTGATATTCAGCATATAAAGGGTAGTGCTTGGCCCGGTGTCTGCATAATGTGAGCCATCTCTCCCTCCTCCCCACCCAACCCACCACCTTCACCAACACTACTCTCTACCTCACTTTTTATGGACTATTTAAGTCTTTTACAGTATCAGTCTCATCCTAAATCAGGTCAACCACAAAATAGTGTTGGTTTTCTTTATATTACAATCCAGGATTGAACTGCATAGGGGTTTTACAGCACACCAACACAAAAAGGTTACATGGCGCCAACAGGAATGAATATTCCAGGGCCAACCTCCATTAATATCTAGATAAAAATATGCAGAATGGGCCAAGAACCGTCTCACCTGCAAAACTGCAGAGTTCCTTTAAATTTTCATTTAATTTGTTTATTTTTGTTGTTGTTATCTTAGAATATTTGTTTTTCTTTTAATTAAGATTCAAATAAGTTTCAACTGTCTTCATAAATAAATAAATTCAGCTGCTCATTTATGACATGAAAATAGAAAACACATTATTTGTTAAGGATGGCCTAATTTAAATATAGATATTTTTCACTCTAAACATAAACATGTCCTGTTCCCTGAAGTTTCCTAAATATTTTATTTTTAATTAAAATTAATACTTGTTTTTAAAATGTATGTGTCATGAAGTGGAGCATGGAGAGCCCTGGCACGGCAGCTGCCTGGCTGTATCATCGTTCAGCTTTTAACGCTTCCAGCAATTAAGTATTTAATAAATATCCCCAACAGCAGTTTGAAGTGGCTTAAAATTAATAACCAGGCTTTTGAGAGCAGCACATAATCTCTAAATATTATGAAATTACTCAAAATTGAAATCCACACTTACTGAAAACAATCAAAATTAATATTCAAACAAAGGCGGAACTTCCATAGCATTTAGAAAGAATTAGACCCTTGACAAAACTACACGTCCAAAACAAAAGAAAATGTAGTGGGTGGGGTAATTAACAATTGCCACTGCGCTATGATTGGCATGCCATCTGAGCAATGATTGACACCACCATATTAACCACAAAGAACATATTATACCGTAATAAAGTGTTTCTTCTTGCTTCTGTTATGCAAATCAGAAAATGATGGAGGATTGTTTTAAAACATATTTAAGATTCTGTAATGGTCGCCTGTCAAGAGTTTTTGAACCACAGCACCATGTGCAGTGTTCCCACTGACTTTTTCTCCCCATTTGGGGGTACATGATTTGGGGGTACATGTACCCCCTACTGTTAAATTTTGGGGGTACACTACAAATTTAGGGGGTACACTATGAATTTTTAAGATTTTTAAACCTTTCAACATACTTTATTTGCTACTGAAGGCATTACAATACACAGCACAGTGTAATAATCAAGTTGACAACATTTATTTTTTTATTTTTTTTATTTTTTCTGTGCGTGCATGCACATACGAGGTCAGTTTTCTGTGCGTGATTTTTTATTTTCATGCGTGATTCACGCACATATGCGCGTGAATGGGAACACTGATGTGTGTAAGAAGATTAAGAAGCATACTTGACGAAGAACCCAACCACTTATGAATGTGTGGAAATATAAAAATTCCATTACAACAGAAGGATTTTCTTGTTATGATAAATAATAACACTAATAAGTACTTCACACTGTAATGAAATGTTTCAAGTCATTTGCCATAACAGACTAATCTGAGTTAGGTTCTATCATCTACACAGTTAAGTGACAAACAGCAATCTTGATTGTTTTAACCTTTAGTTTTCTACCTCACTTGCTTTTTTGCAGAATGAATATTAATGATTATTTAAATAGTTCAATGCAAATTGCATATTACTAACTGTTGAGTATATTGCACCAATAACATATACAGGGGCGTAACGCCTTCATGACCAGCGTCTGGACGCCCCAATAATTCTGACGAAAATTGTACACAAAGCGTCATTTTGGTGTATTTTTATCGAAATCTACAGTTTTGTAGACAGATTTCTATCAAAGATGGTAGATTTTAATCTACCTGCCGAAATAATTTAATTAGTGAATGTTGAACAGTTAATACGTACATATGTTCTAATATAATATATGGATATATAATATGTATTACTATGGAAAAATAGTTGTTGTATTATATGGTTGTTGTTGTTGTAAACAAAATTATGGACGCCCCAATATGAAACCCTTTGTTATGCACCTGATATATAACCCAATGGTGGAATAACTTTTGTTAACACTTATTCAAAGGTATAAAAATGCATATATTAATAAAAGTCAAATTAAATACACTTACTGAATAGTCCTTGATTTTTTTTAAAATATTTCATTTCTGAACATTCGAATTCTTGTGTGCTTGTACATTTTTACTTTTTTTAACACCAATTCACCTCTATAAACCACTTTAGTATGGCCAAACTAAGGCAAGAGTCAAGTCCATTTGATTGATGTAGGGATGACAGAATTAAACCAATCCATTCCCTACTTCCCGATTTTCAGCTTGCAGGTTTTGCTGATTCTTTTAAAAGATCAATAGCCTCCGTGGCAAGAAGGCTGCAAAATGCCAAATAAAAAAAACACCTACAACAGCATTGTGCTGTCTAAACATTATTCTGATTTCCCAAGTTGTGGAGCTTTTCCAAATACAAGACTATACAACTTAAAGATGAATGGCTACGCTTTTTGTAGTACTATCAATTAACACATTTAACTCATTTACCTGTGGATTAATTACCTGTTCAAAGTTTTCAATGTCATCAAATAAAATCTTATTCTCGCTTTTCACAGATATTGCAATGTGTGAATTGTAAATATCTACTGTTGTGTATTGGCTTCGATTTAAATAAACATAAACCGGTTCATGAAACAAAACATGGCTGGAGAACTTTAAGAAACACGATCTCTTTCCCATTTCTTAAAATGGACTTGGTAGCTCAGTGGATAAGCCACTGCCCTTTAAAACTATCAGGTATCTCTGGCCCCGTGAGTTCGCTCCCTGGCGGAGGCATGTCTGATGGTAACTTCATCCTTCATTCATCTCACCTCCCTCTGAGGTGGCTGTCCCAATATAACCCAATATGATGAGTTTACGAGATGTAAAACCCCATTTCGTTTTATTTCCCAGTACAATACACTGGATACTCACTCTCATTAGCCCTTAACCTGCTAAGCACAACTATAATCGCCTTTGTGTCCATTGTAAACCCAGAACTCCCTCTGTCACATAAATGGAATGGTCCATTATAGATATGTAGCGAGTTAAAGGTTAAAAGCAGGTTGTGTATGTTTATTTCAGAGTTGGTTACATTCAGGTCGGGCAGACTGCACTAAATTACAATAATCATTAGACACTTCTCATGCAACCGTCTGGGGTCTAAACAACATCCAATATTGAACCCATATATACTGCTTACTGCCAAATTGTCTTGCAATCAGTTGTGAGTAGTTGCCTCTAGTAAACAGAAGAATTTCAGAGCCTTTGATAATGAAACCCTTAACAATTTTCTAAGTGACATCCTTAGCATAAGTAACCCTCAACTTATAAAAGATAACATCATGCAGACCTTCAACATAGAGATGAAAGCTGGCATCTATAAGAATGAACCCTTAACCGGCTAAGCACAACTATATTAATAGCCTTTGCATCCATTGTAAACCCAGATCAGGCGACTAACTCGTAGTCTGATCAGGGTTTACAATGTCCGAGTGCTGATCAGTCATTTTGCCCAAAACACCCCTTTGTCAATAAATAGAATGGTCTTAATTCAAAGAAAGAACAGTCCATTATATATATGTAGCGGTTTAAGGGTGAAACCTTAACAATAGACAGTGGCATAGCTGCACTAAGGCACTGCAGGCCCTGCAGATTATTCTGGGAAACGAAAATGTTTAAAATGCCAAATCTGCAATAAAAATGGCGAGGGGAAGGGCGCGTAATGATAAGCAAAAAGAAATTGATAGCTGTGTGTAATTAAAATTAAGCAAAAACATGTATGTTTTTGCATTTTAAATGCATCTCGAAAATGCACCAGAATGCGCCAGAAACTCTCTATTTACCCGACTCGCTCCAGTGTTCAGAAATTAAGCGGGCCTGCAGCTTCAAAAAGGCCAGTTACACCCCTGATAGAGATGTGACCTTCAACATACCAGAGATGCTACCTGGCATACTAGAGATGCTAGCTGGCATATTTAACAATCTTCAACATACTAGAGAAGCTAGCTGGCAATTTAACCATCTTCAAAATACTAGAGATGCTAGCTGGCATATTTAACCATCTTTCAACATACTAGAGATGCTAGCTGGCAGATTTAACCGTCTTCAACATACTAGAGATGCTAGCTGGCAGATTGAACCATCTTGAACATACCAGAAATGCTAGCTGGCAGATTTAACCATCTTCAACATACTAGCTGGCATATTTAACCATCTTCAACATACTAGAGATGCTAGCTGGCATATTTAACCATACCATCTTCAACATACTAGAGATGCTAGCTGGCAGATTTAACCATCTTCAACATACTAGAGATACTAGCTGGCAGATTTAACCATCTTCAACATACTAGTACTAGCTGGCATATTTAACCATCTTCAACATACTAGAGATGCTAGCTGGCATATTTAACCATACCATCTTCAACATACTAGAGATGCTAGCTGGCAGATTTAACCATCTTCAACATACTAGTACTAGCTGGCATATTTAACCATCTTCAACATACTAGAGATGCTAGCTGGCATATTTAACCATCTTCAACATACTAGAGATACTAGCTGGCATATTTAACCATCTTTCAACATACTAGAGATGCTAGCTGGCATATTTAACCATCTTGAACATACTAAAGATGCTAGCTGGCATATTTAACCATCTTTCAACATACTAGAGATACTAGCTGGCATATTTAACCATCTTCAACATACTAGATACTAGCTGGCATATTTAACCATCTTCAACATACTAGAGATGCTAGCTGGCATATTTAACCATCTTCAACATACAGATGATTAAGCATCCTCCCTCAGACCTAGGGTATAATCAGAAGCAGCTCACTATTCTGCACTACATGCATGTTTTTAGAAGGTCGTCTCTTGTAATTCTGTACAGAATGCTGAGGGGGTGCAAGGGATATATATTTATCCTGTTATTGGCAAAATTTATATTTTGTTATATATATTTTTTTTTAAATATTGACTGTTATTTGTTATTAGATGTACTGTTAACTGTTTTCAGTGTTTTTTTAATTGACCGTTAGCTGTTATCAGCAAATTCAATTTGCTTTACCCTGCTATGAGAACCACACTTGTCCTCTTCAATGCTATTAACAGTTTATGTTTTATGTATTATGGTATATGTGTAAAGTATGTATACCATGAATGAATGAATGAATGAATGAATTGTGTTTTACGGCACGTCGACACATAACTAGGTCATATTGTGTGCAAAAACCCACGAAAGATGAATGAATGAATGAATGTTGTTTAACGGCTCATCAACACAGTATAGGTTATTTAGAGCCGCCCCAGAGAGAGGGGAAGGATACATAGGAATCCGGGAACCTGCCCTACTCTTATTATCGAATAGATTCCTATGGTTCTTTAACTTGCTCGGAGGATAGACCGATACACGGGACCGCCCGGTTTACGTCCCCTACCGACGGACGAGGCTAAGGGAAAGTGTCATGCCCAAGAACACACCGACGGAACTCAGTGGCACCACGGAGGATTGAACCCGGGGCCTCCGGTTACAAATCCGCCGCCCACGAAAGATGAAGAAATTAATTTGTAATTGAAAATTAATGTGAACTAATAAACTTGCAGACTTCCTATATCTTTCTATATATTACAACCTTTTGCTACAAACTACAAATCAGGCTTTGTTTACCAACCATGCATAATGATAAGTTTGAGAGCTTGTCAGTTTTGCAAATTATTGCCATTGTAAGCCTCCTGCAGGACAGTATTTCAAGGAGACAAAAATATCTTCAACAATCATATGGATGCAGAAGTTATCTCTCGCATCTATAAAATGCCACGTCTATTGTGCATGGGAACAGATATGTCAAAAGTTTCGAATAACTCAATCAGTAGTAATGGAACATTGATTTTATCAAACAATATACAGCATAGTGGCATGAATTATGGCCGTATTTCCAAACAAAACCTCCGTATCTGTCATGCTTCAGTGGATGCAGAGGATGCTGTGATTG
Source organism: Cyrtodaria siliqua (assembly GCA_037043455.1). Lineage (NCBI taxonomy): Eukaryota > Metazoa > Mollusca > Bivalvia > Adapedonta > Hiatellidae > Cyrtodaria > Cyrtodaria siliqua. The sequence goes on along the minus strand of JAWPHD010001997.1, from coordinate 6,450 downwards.
ACAGAATCTAGAAAATCGCACAAATAATGCAACTCAAAGTAGCAATGTTTAAAGATAACGTAAAATAGAAGGTTTTATTAAAGATCCTTTTCATTGTTTTATTTTCCCCAAGTTTTCCCACTGCACTTGAACAATGGAGCACTAAGTTTATCTTGGAAAGAATGCCTGGAATTAACTAAAATCGCATGGCCGACGAGCCTCGAGAAGCCGAATTAGAATCAATGCAGTCAGCTAGCTATAAGAAGGCCAATAAAATCCTGTTCCGCAAACGTCGACAAATTTCCATCAACACTAAAAGCAATAACTCATACTAGATCTGATTACATCCATATACTGATCAAATCAAATGATACGGAAGCGTTCACATACAAATTGAAAATTATTGTACGTAGGTCCCAAGCAGACCCAAACTTCTAAAATACCCAATTACACGAAATATCTTAAGAGGAACGAGCAAACGATGGTTATTATCGATATTACTATTCAGACTGACTGATGGAAATTTACCCCTTGTCATAAACTAATACAATATCTATGACCGGGGAGGCTGCATGTTAGAACTGATCCTAAAATCAGCCAAATGGACTCAAATTATCGAAGACTCCACCATACTGTAGGCTTAATATTATATGCGTAAATTATGCTTGCACACACAATACTGTGCGGAGATTTCCTAGATTTTGATGAAATGTGATTTTTTTGTTTATTTGGAAATGTATCTGTACATGTCGCCCGAGAAATAATACATGACTTGTATTATGGTAGAACATGGTTCTGTATTTCTAATAAGTCAAAATGACAAAATGCAGAGTGTTATTGCTGGAAATTATTGTAGATATCGGATTAATTCCGCATGGAAATATATTTGTCAACGTGATTGATTGGGCAGTAACATTTAACAATTCAGGGGGAATCAATTTACTAATATGAATGTATTCAAATAAAGATAATATCAGTTTGTTGCACTGGAGACTCATGAGCTTATTCATGGAACGACAAAACTGGGTCATGTGACTAACTAGCTTATTTGGGTTTGATCTCTCATGGGCCTTAAGGAATCTTTATTTGCGTAAGCTATCCAGATGGCCTGCGAAATGTTGGTGGTTCTACCGAGGTGTCCAGACGGGCACCTGCGGTCTTCCTCCACCAACCAACAGAAGCTGGGAGTCGCCATATGACCTTAGCTGTTGGTGCAACTATAAAATATAATTCAATTCTATTTTTTATGAATGCCCGAGTTAATAAAGGTCTATATATACCCTACTCTTTTGTGGAAAACAATTGATATTTTTAAGTAAAAATGTCAATGTCAAATTCATGGAGTTGTTAATAAATGCCCATACCCATATTCAACCCAAAATCAGTATTTACAGTAACTGTTGTAAAATTCCAAAATTATTATTACTAGAACTTAATTTTTCAGCACATTTTAGACTATGTAGGATATATAGTCAAATGTTTGTGGTATAGGCAGACCACTCCATTTTCCCTTGATAGAACCATGCAGTACTGTACACCTCCCGCCATCCATAAGATTCGGACCAGCGGCAATGTGATGATGATGATGATGATTATGACGGTTGTGGAGGTGGTGGTGATTGATGGATCAAAATCTGTATATCAAGCACACATGGATCCAAATGAGAACAAACTTACTCAAACTGAAAAAAATTCGCTAAATATCTTTTACAGAAAATGTCTATATTCGTTGTCATAATGCATCGACAAGACGCTGGTAATCCGGCGTACTATATTGATGATGTGACAATTTGTAGCCATATAAACCAATTGGCAACGATTGTAATCATGCAAGCTTCTCACGGTCCGAATCATTATCACATCAAGATGGGATAATCACACAAGAACGTGGCCGCTATCAAATTTCATGCATGAACTGATTATATTTATCACGGTGGATGAAAATCGGACAAGTTTGTCTTATGTTAAGTAAGCTATTATCCATTTTTACACAGATTTTTCCATTTTCTGATTGCCAAATTATTGGATGTGTTTTGTTAAAAATATGTCAGGTTGAAGAAAAGTGTAGAACTGTCTTGCTCCAAGGTTTGCAATTACAGTAAGTTATTGTACGCCATTCAATGTGAAATTTGGCAGAAAATTTGGCCGTTGGCGTACAATTTGAAGACCAATTTGTCGCTCCTTTCGCAAATTGTTTTTCGAAAGAATTCTACTGATTTTGTCACTTTTTTATTTACTGCAGGGTACATTTTTTTTTACAAAATTATTTAATGGTGCTTTAAATCATAATAAAAGACTGAAAGGAAATAAAATAATATTTAATTAAAAAAATGTTTATTTGTAGTCTCATTAACCCATTTCATTCGGGACACCGATCCATCAGTAACTACCCTTTCTATTCGGGACACCGATCTATCGGTATTTTTTTTGTTGAAAACCCGTCTCCCATAGAAACGTGTGTGAAACGTCATTACTTTCTGTGCAAGGAAGTGAAACTTTACTAGCGCATGCGCAGTATTTGCGAGTCATTTCCGCGTGTGTTAAAATTGAAAAAGTCTTGAAAAAAGGTAGTTTTTGCTCGTTTTTTCGAAGATTTCTTTTTGATCTGAACAAAATGGCGGAGGCCCAAGAAGCACTAAGCGACGGGAGCGATATAGACGTGGGGAACTTGTCTGATTTCAATGATTCCGACGTAGAAAGTGATGATCGAGTCGAGGAAAACATCGGAGATCGTCAACAACAAAGGAAAAGGTATGAATTTCCCGACTATCAGGGATTTTTCGATGACGATTGGGACTCTGATGATTCGGATATCTCAGAATTCGAAGGATTCCAAGGTGGATGGGTTGGGGATGAGTTTCAACGTCGCCAGACACGGCCGTATACAGGTGATGGAGGTGCAACAGTTCAGCACCCAGAGGAAGCTTCTCCCCGAGATTATTTTGGGTTGATCTGGGGTGATGACCTATGGGATTATTTGGTTACTGAAACCAACCGATATGCCACCCAGGAAAGGACGAAAAATCCCCCACCCCCGTTCGCACCAGAGTGGTCCCCTGTTGGTGTTCCCTGCATGAAGGCATTCCTTGGCTTATGTTTTCTAATGGGGATCATGAGATTGCCCAGCAGAAATGACTACTGGCGGGTGAAGAAGCGTCTTTTACGGACCGCCTTCAACTCGATCATGCCACGTGACCGATTCAATCTAATTTGGCGGTATATACAAAATATAACTTTAAAACTGTGTAAATGGATGTAAATAATCTTTATTATGGTGTAAATAAGACAACAGCAACTCTTGGTTACAGTTTTGAGTTATTTATTTGAATGAAAATCAACTTTTTTACTTCAATGAACATTCGGGTAAATCTGTCTCCGAAACCAGTTCTGAAATGGAAAAAAATATCATGTGACCAAGTTTATAAAAAAATTAATAACTTTTGAAGTATTCAATGGAATTTAAAGCTGATTACACTCCTGGCAAGGGCTTGAAATTCCCTACAATCTACTCGCTGGGTTACCAGAGCAAATGTCAATATATCATACAGAAATTTTCAACTGAAAGTGAGGTAGGACATATTTTCATGACCCATTTCGCATGTTTACCTATGTTGTTTTTTTAATTGCATGAGTTTTTGCATGAATATTGCATGTTAACTTATACCATTGTGTCAGGAATTTTAATACCTACAAAATGATATATAGTTTTGTTATGTGATTTATAAAAATGACCATGTAATCAATATTTTTCCAACATCACTGAAATGTAATCTGCTGCTGCAGCAAAACGCGTGAAAATGTTCAGATATACAGGACCTTTTATCAACCGGGGTTCTAGAATGAAATGGGTTAAGAGGGGATGTTTTATTGTTTTAAAATAAAAATTCTGCGTTTTATTATCAGGATAAAGGCTGTTCTCCAGAATAATATGTTCAATATTTTTGTGTATTGCGAAAATATGTCCAATATTTCTATGTATTGGGCATAACTGATAAAAAAAATGTTCTTTAAATAAAATGTTTTACGAGGTTTGGTTTAACTGTTATATTTAGTTGAAATAGAAATTAAAACAACACATTTTAGATCCATTTTAGATCTCTAAATCTGGGGAGAAGCTTGTTTAACAAGAACAACAATTGCAACTTGTGAATACAAGTGAAGTACCAACAGTGTGCGAACACTAGATTGCGCATTCAAGATTTTAAATGAAAAATCTAAATTTAAATCTAAAAGGGGGAATAATTCAGGTAATATACATGTTAGGCCTAATAAAAAAACATGTGTGTTTCCGGTTTCCCGACCGACCCTACTTTATCACCGCCGACCCTAAATATTTTTAGCGGAAAAATTAAAAAAAAAAAATTAAAAAAAAAAAAAAAAAAAAAATTTTTTTTTATTCAAATGATAATTTTATTAGCCCGAGTTGTTAAGCATCTAATCTGGATTGCAAAGGTTATCAAAAAGTTGCCTTAGTACAAAAATGGCATAATATATGCGAACAATATATATAAAAAAAATATCTAAAAAAAATACTTTTTCCTACCTACCTACCCTAACTTTTTGACAGGGTGAAACCAGAAACACACAAGTTTTTTTTTTAGGCCTTATGGTTCTTGTCATATAACGTTGTGTAATGATAACGAACATGCGTGCCAAGTTTCAAAGCTTTCCAACAGTTCATTTTTGGGAAATGAAAAAACATTTAACCAAAACGTCAAAACACGCAGACAGACGGAAATCATCACTATAACCCAGAATTAAAGCTACACAATCTGGCTAAAAATGCTATCAATAGAAAGTACCACCTAGTGTCAGTATCACCAAAAGAACCAGAAAGCTACGCTATACTTCTTCATTCCTCCCCTACAAGATGACAGATGTATAGCTGCCAAATAATGGGGAACTCTTTTTTACACGAATCTGGAGGACCCAGGTTCAAGCCTTACCATCCCCACTTAGTTTCATTGGCGCGATCTTGGACAAGACACTTTCTCTTAGCCTCTTCCTGTGGATGGGGACGTAAACGGGACAGTCCTGTGTATATATATCTATCATATCATAATCTCTCCTCCGAGTACGTTAAAAATAAGGAACCATAGGAATCCATTCCTCAGTAAGATAAGGGCAGGTTCCGAATATCTATGTATTCTGCCCCTTTCTCTGGGGTGGCTCTAAATTACCTACAATGTGTTGTCTAGCCATTAAGCTATATTCATTTAAACATTCTTTTTTACATGATAAATTTTAAATGACGCATTTAAACACCTCGACCAGTCACAGACAAATGGACGAGTAATAACATGTAAAGCAATTATTCCGTATTCTATTAAGAGTACTTTACACTAGGTGTGCCTAATTTGACCACTTAAAAATTATTGTACACTCTTCTTGTAATTATTTATTATAATAGGCCTAATTATACCTAGACCTGCCCACTGCTACTTTGTGACAATAAAAGTCTTTAAAGCATTGTTTATGACAGACATTTCTGGAGGAAGTGCTACTTTTCTAGTAGTACTCTAGCCTTAAGTGACAACAAATTACTTTTGACATTTACGACTTACATGACAGCCATTTGAGGGCTTCACCCTAATTTTAATAATATGGATGATGCAACATATCCGTAAAACCCCTAATTATGACTTTGTTGAACTCGATACAATTTAAGTAGGACACTGTATTCTCCCATTTCTGCTCATGTGAGATAGGCATTTTCCTCATGTGAGATAACTCTATCTTACATGACATGTGACTTATGACGTCATGACGTTACATCGACGTCGCCTTATTCTGGCGTTAAATCAGCGAAGTCATTGATTTTATGCCGTTAATAAACACATAATGGGAGAAAAATAATCCATCATGAGTGATCCATGTGAGATAGGGAAATCTCACCCTCGGGATCAGAATTGCAACCAGGCACTCGGCAGAGCCTCGTCCCTGGTTACAATTCTGACCCTCGGGTGAGATTTCTCTATCTCACATGGATACTCATGATGGATTCTTATAATCTCAGACCTAAATTGTGCAACATCATCTATCTTTTGCATGACATCATTTTTTTTTTTGTTATGAAAATGTTTTATTTTTTAATTTGCATAATTCACACATATTAAATTTTACAAACAGCAGTTACATTTTCTAAATACATGTTTACAGAATATAAATCTTCAAAACACGTTTTATTTTACACTTGCTTCTCTCGAAAAATAAAATTGTAACATTAGATAATTATGATAGGAGATAGGATATTAGAACAGTAATGAAAGGACAGAATAGATAAAAAGAATAGCAGAGAAGAATAGAAGTGTACCACAATACTGTACAAGTTGTTTTAAAAGTGGTCGATTCTGAGCTGCACAATGTTCCTATTTATCATTATGTTGTCTTATTGTCACTATTATTCTCTCTATGTTTTCATTTTTATTTAAATATAGTATAAAGGTTAAATTGCAACACTGGGAATTGTGT